>JBBPOI010000031.1:0-44543 GCA_038091355.1 Phylloboletellus chloephorus | reverse complement strand
AAAAGAGAGAGCTGCCGCAGAGTGGCGGGTTGTTGACCCTTACCACTTTCTTTTTCTGAAATCTGTACCACGATGGCCGCCGTCTCTCGCACAGATCTGCTGGCCTGGGTCAACGAGCTTCTCCAGCTAAACTACACAAAGGTCGAGCAGTGCGGCACCGGCGCTGCCTACTGCCAGATCCTGGACTCCGTCTACGGTGCGCTCTCTGTTTCTGGTCGCCATCCTGCTTCAAACCTCCACCGACGCGATGTCTCGCTTTCCAGGGGACGTTCCGATGACTCGCGTCAAGATGAACGCGAAACACGAGTACGAGTTCGTCGCGAACTTCAAGGTCTTGCAGAACATCTTCAAGACCAAGAAGATCGACAAGGTCTGTGTGCGCTTTCTCGTGCGCCATCCACCCCACTCACGCCTCTGCGTAGCCCATACCCATCGAAAAGCTCGTGAAATGTAAAATGCAGTGCGTAAAGGCCGTCCTCTCCGCGATCGCACTTCATCATCCCGGGTCTGTGACAGAGACAACCTCGAATTCTTGCAGTGGATAAAGCGTTTCTGGGACTCCAACTATGGTGGACAGGGCTACGATCCGGTTGCACGAAGGAGAGGCGCACCCACAGACACGCCAGCCACCATCGCACCTCTCTCCGCTCGAAGTGGCAGCGGCCTCGGCGTTGCAGGGAGGTCTGGCGGAAAGACTCCCGTCACTGGTCATCGCGCCGGTTCAACGCAGCCAAACGAGGCCGTCCAGAACCTCCAGGCGCAGCTTCGGGAAATGTCTACTCACATGGAAGGCCTGGAGAAGGAGCGAGACTTCTATTTTGCAAAGGTACTAGGCGCAGTACATCGCCCTCCTTTTCTGCTCACGCTCTCCTTCAAGCTTCGCGATATTGAGATTCTCGTACAACAACAAGTCGAGGCGCTGGAGAGGACAGGACAGCAGGACCATACGCTCAAGGACATTCAAAGGATTCTGTACTCGACTGAGGTACTCGCCAACAGTCACATTCATTCCCCTGGCTGACCGCTTCCAGGAGGGATTCGAGGTTCCAGACAACGCCGCCCCTGCTGAGGAAGAAGAAATGTTCTAGTTTTGTATATCATCTTTTCGGAGGAAACTTCTACGCCGTTACTTTCACCGCGACTTTACACGCTCATTCGTTTCGATCCCTAGCATCTTTCTCTTTCCTTGCCTTTTGTGACGGTGGAGCTCGACTCTTTTATCCCGAATTAGCCTACCTTCCTTGTTCTCGTCGCTCACTCATAATTGTTCTATCTGCAATGCATCTCATAGATCCCCCTTTCTCGTCCGACGTCATCCCGCGCGATCATGAATAAATGTTTTTGCGATAAAGGATACATTGATGCTAGAATATACGTGTTATTGTCCAATCCATGAAAAACGAAAGTGGTGGCCGTCGTGGTCTATCGTACGCTCGCTGTCTAGACGCGACATATGAATCTCCGGTCAATCATCAGCTTCGATATCAGTAAGAACACCGAGCCTAGGATCATGCTCCCTCCCGCAAACGCGATGCTGCCCGTGAACGCCCCATGTTCTTGTTCCACCAGCGCCCCGGCGATGGGACCCCCAAAGAGCGAACTTGAGAGAGAGAGAGAGAAGTCAGAGGGAAGACACAGAGAGATGATCTCGACGCACGGAATAGAGATGAGCGTATACAACGCGCCTATGCGCGTCCCGATCTCTCCGATGTCGGATATTTGAGCCACACACGGGGTGACGATTGAGATGAAAGCCCCCGACAGCACACCATATACAACCGCAAACAGGATAATGGCGACGAGGTCCGTGCCAAACATCCAAAATACGAGGCAAGAAAGACCTGAAAGGAAAGCTGAAGGACAGAGGATATTGAATCTTCCTATCTTGTCGGATAACCAAGCCGGGGCGACACGACCAAAGACGCTGCCAGCGTTCATGGCGGCGAGAACATAGAATGCAGTGTTAGCCGAGACATGAAGTGACTCGGCGTAGTCGGATATGTAGAAATAAGGAGTGAACATGCCTAAATGGAGTGAGGAGTGGACATTGAGAGCACGGTGGGCAAGTAGGCAAGCGTGCACACCTAAGCAAACGAAGAACGAGCCTGAGACGAGAAGTAGAAAGCGACGGTCTTTAATCGTTCGCGCGTCTAACAGTAAACCCGCCTTCTTTCTCATCGGGAGCCGAGGCTTTACGGTAAGAATTGCGACAAGACAGAGGACGGCGTTCATGAGCGCTGAGATCCTGACCGCCCATGCGAAACCGACGGCATTGAAAAGGTAACGAAGCATCACGGGATAGACGACTCCCCCTGAGCTGACTCAAGTAATGATTCGCAACAAGACGGAGAATACGTTACCACAGCCCGAGCCAGCCGTGACGACTCCAATAGCAGTTGCACGGTACTCGTTGAAGTGCGTAGCGACGCAAGCGACGGAAGGGTAGAAGCTGAAACATGGTTAAATTGGGAGATGTGCGCAGTAGAGAACTAACACACAGCAGTGCGACGGCCAAACCAAATAGAATACCTTGAGCGAGTAAATACTGATAAAATTGTACGGAGATACTGGTGAGGATGAGACTGAAGACAAGGATGATGGAGCCGGAACACAGCAGGGGAGTCGGGCCATATGCATCAAATACACAGCCGATAGGACCGCCCTAGGAGAAGATGTCACGGACGGGGCAGTAGGGGAGAGAGTGGACAGACCATGAAGAAGAACATCCAGAGCTGGAGAGAACCTATCCAGGATATGCTGAAGAGCGACTGGGATGCGAGTTGGTGGTCTGAGTACCACGACTGAAATGTACCGTACGAGTTGAGGAGACCGAAGGAGCAGAAGAGGGCGAGGAACGCGCCAAAGACGGCGAGCGAAGGCCTGAGCCTGGTGTGCGCGGCGAGGTCAGGGGCGGGTAGCAAATTACGGCGGGGGGAGATGTCGCATGTGGTGGAGGAAAGCTGCTTTTCGGTGTCAGACATGTCTTGTCAGGTAAGAGAAGGGGGAGGGCAATGGGAAACGCATCAGAAAGCGTGCCATCTATAAGGTAGACTGCGGAAGACGAGGTCGGATCACCTAGCTGTTTTTGGCGGACCCGAAGCCAACGGAAAGAGTAATGGACTACCAGAGTCGAGGGCTGTAACACGGGCATAAATACAGCACCCGAGGGACGTCCGCCGGTGTGTTCGCATGATGTCGACGTCAAGGCAATTGTAGCGCTGAACATCTGGCCATGGTATCAGCATGCGGTGTGCCATCACCAATCGACTGGCATCCTCACCGAATGCGGTCTTCTCCATGAAACAGCGTGCTCCCGGTGGACGGTGCTTGTGTGCGCGAAACCCCTTTCTTCTGCGTTTCCGGCACATGTCCCACTCGGCTTGCGGCCCTTTCGCCTACCCGATCTCAGTCGCGTACATGTTTCACTCGTCTAGTCAATCTACAGACGTCTCTGGTAAGCATGAAGTGTGGAAAACCCAAGTGAAAAAGACATGACTTGTTCCTAATGCCCCGGAGTGTATGTTGCGCCGACCAGTCCAGGACTCGTCAGACGCTCGGCTGATGTGACGGCAGGCGGAACCCGCTGAGGTACAAGTTTAGCGAGAGGGACACGTTTAGCGAGAGATGGCCCCCGTCCTCAGTAAAGACACTTACGAACTGTCTCCGCTGACGGCGACGTGGATGACGGTAATACGGTACAATCCACTGTCCAATCATCCTTCCAGATTTATCCCCACTCTCCTCGCTTTCAGTTCCCGGTAGTGTCTGATGGCCTTTTCCCTTTCCTCCTCCATCATAGCCCTTTGCGCCATGCTCACTCCTGATGGCGCCCCGTCGCTCTTTGCCGCCCCACGCGGCACTGTCTTGATCTCTGGAGGTTCTTGTGCGACATCGTTGAGACGGCGCGGAGCGGAGGTCGGCACAACCCGAAACTCTGTCGTTGCGTTCCGAGGGTTTACAAAAAATCCCTCCGCAGAACCCATCGCCAGTGGATCTGAACCCTTTCTCGAGATTTCTGGCGGTGGATGCCGCCCTTTCTCTCCCCGTTTACTCCGCTCCGACGGTTCCCCTGCTGCTTCCCTCCGCACCCTGCGCGCCTGGGCGGACGACTGTCGTAGTGCTGTCTTGACGAGGGGCATCATCGTGCTGTCCACCCGTCTATGCACAAGTGGGTTCGGGTCGACAACCAGGCACTACTTCACATTGCTGTGCAGCACGCCCTACTCACCTGTTAAACTGGGTAACCGTTTCACTCGGCCCTATTTTCAGTGCATCCCCGCCGTCCTCTTTCCTCGTCGCATGGTGACGTCTCTTTTCGCGGCGTGGTCTGTCATCCTCGCTCACCCCATCCAATCTTTGTTTCTTCTCCCGGTATTCTCGCCTGATCCTTCCGGCATCGAGAACACGAGAGACCGACTTCGGAACAGGCTCGTATTCTATGGAGATCTCGGGGGCCAGATCGGTTGCTCTGGAGTGTTGGATTTGGGGCGTTTTTTTTTTTCAGCGAGACGGTGGCGATAAGCGTACATAGCATGCTTACCGACGCGCCTTCTCTTGCTCCGTCACCGATCGTTTGGCTCGCTTGTGGGGCATCTGACACGACGTTGCACCACTGGTCAGCGAGTTGGTTTGAGATGCATCAATGTGGTCACGTGCTGCGTCCATGCCTTGACTGGCCCACGCAGCCGCATAAAACACACAAGTCTGTACTCGCGGCCAGCCACAGCAGTACACTCACCAGCAACTTGGAAAACTTACAAATTGAGCTAATTGAATGTTCTCAAATTTTTGATAGGTTTGCAAGCAATACATGAGTGATGTCGAGATAAGTTACAGTACAACAAAGTAAATAGAAATAGAAATATTGTGATCTAAAGTAGATCATGTCAATATTTGAACCCAGTCATGATACCATGATTGCAATGTATTGATTATTACGTAAGCGACAAGGTGCAGCACTGTCCTACTACTCCACAGATTGGTTGCGCACTATCATGACATAATACAATGGATGAGAGGATGTAATCAGTGAGGTGGTGACCGTGCGGGTTCGTGGGTAGACGAGCGCGGCTGCGCAGCACCGAGTTGTGCCAGGTACTGGGTGGCCGCGTCAAGTCGTAGGTACGCGCTGGGGGGGCTCCATTCCTTGGTGGGTAACTGCGTGAAGTCGTGGAGGCCTGTGCGGCTGTGCTAAGAACGCCACGCTATCGGGGGTTCAAATTACGAGGCGGAGCTCAAACTGCGCGTGCACTGCCTGATCGGAGTTCTAGATTGCCATCTGATGCCTTGCAAGATTAGCGGTTTTTTTTTCGTCACTTCCGATAGAGCCGGATCGTTTCTTCGAGACCTGTCCAAGCACAAAGTTTACAATACACCTCCTGCAATTTTCATATAGATGCAGTTCTTTGTCGGGAATGCAGCTCTGCTCAGCCCTCCACCCATGTCTATTACAGTGTCGACGAACCAGCGTAGACCACGATATTATTCTAACCCCAATATAAATTATCCCCCGTCGACGTCCACCTACCAAGTATGTACGCGAAGCCAACGATACCCACAAGGTATGCGACGGCAATAGCTAGCGTTCACCCATGGCGTTACGGTCACCGTGATCAAAGGGAAACGGTGAAACGAACCTATTTTCCGGTCTGGTCGCTGGCTGATATCGTGACCGGGCTGAGGGACACCCATGATATTGCAGAACATGTGCGATGTGATCGGCGGGAATATAGATCCTGTGCGGAGGAAAAGATACGAGCAATAGAAACCGAAGACGCTAGTGTAAGTAAACTGAAAGGCTATGTAGGCCATAAGCTGTCAGCAAGGTGTCCGACATGAACACAGACCGAAAGTGTCTCACCCGTGCCAATCGCGGCGCGCTTCATGGATGCCGGGCTACGTCCATACCTGTTGTACGTCTCCCAAGCATGGTGTACGTGTCCTGTGTCGAGAGCAAGTTTAGCTCGTGTAAACGTTTTGGGCCGGGACCTCACCTGCTCCGAACAGCAAGGGGCTTAGGAAAATCATTCGCATCCTCGATGCGTGCGCCAGGTGATACACACTAAGGACACATGCTCTAAAAACGATCTCTTCCGTGATGGGGGCCTACGTAGCGTATTATTGTCAATGAACTTTGTGGCTGACAACAATCAACCACGCACGACTAAGTAATTCCGCATGCCGGTAAGGGAAAATAGAAAAGAGACGCCATTGTCCCAAAAAGACCAATTACACTGGCCAGGCAGTGTTTTCAGCAGGAAATGTCCGTAAAGTGGCCCGAAAAATAGAACGGGGGTTATGAGGTGCGGAAGGATGCTGGTGGATGTGCAACCGAGGTAGTTGATGGTCAGGCGCAGGGCTGTCCAAGGCTGGCACCGTTAGTTCGGTCCGGTTAGAGGCAGTCAGAGCCATGCGAGTGATGCTGAGAACATACGACGTTCGCATTGCCCGAGTTCGCCAACATCACGGCGAACACGACTGCGCAACAAAGGAGGGTGGCTATGCTAACAGCAACGAGGCGCGCTCGGATTACATTCGGGTCATCCCTCCAGCGCTCATTCAGCAGCTTGGGTCTAGCAAATCCGTAGTCAAGATGCACTTTGGTCTTTGAGAAGGAAAGTCGGGCATTCTTTAAGACATATATCGAACCGACGTAGCAAGTGACGAAGAGTGCGGCGAGGATATGGGCGGAGGATGTTGGCAGCGATGGAGTGGGCATCAAGTCAGAAAGAGTCGAACGCAAGCGTATTCGCGACCGACCTTGCGCGTTTTTTGTTTTCCGGAAAGAGGCAGCTTTGCGTTGACCGGTAGGATGGGATAAATAGATACAAACAGACATACTACGACGACCTGTTCCGTGCTGCTAGCCCGTCATCATGTTGCCCTCTCTCGTTCGCCGCCAGTTCACGGGTCTCGTTCCTCCGAAAATTGCCACCCCCTCCATCCTCGTATGTTCTCGTTCCCTTCCTACTAATCTTTTACTCCAACTTCACCAGTCTGCAGGCTCTGGGGAAGGTTTGGCACCCTTGGTGAACTTTTACTCCAAGCTTCCAAAAGGCCCTGCACCACCGGCAGGCTTTGACCCCGAGAAGAAAGCGTTGAACCGTCTTGGCCTCGCAATCCTCTTCTTCTTCGGCGTTGGCTATACCATGGACTACCACAGTGCGTGCTAACCGCCACATGCTCACGGAAGTCGTCGCTGACAGCATCTCTTTCTTTATTAGTGCACTTGAGTAAGGGGCCCATTATACACATTCGCGGCCACGCTGACCCGTCTGACAGAGTACCACAAGAACCACCCGCACTAAGTGTATCCGGGGAGCTGGTGGTGTTTGTCAACCAGATTAGTTCGTGGTACCGCAATAGATGACCAACGTGTCCTAATCCTGAAACATTGATGTGTGGAAGACTTCTGAAAGTGAGCTGGGGAACTTAAACGGTCATACCTTGACGTCAAGTGGACGCCGCGTGTTCCATGCCGATATAGGCGTGATTAAGAGATAAAGACCTCCTGATTCTATAGTATCTGAACTGACATCACAGGTCGGATGTCTGAACTGAGGCCTGAGGTTTTGCTCTACTCAAAATCTGACAAAGTCCCTTGAGAGTCATGACTTGAACTTTACGTGCATGTCGTCTGTCATGTCACGTCCGAAATTGGGCAATCGATCTACCATCCAGCTCCCGGAAGTGATAGGTGATTGGCGGCACCGCGATACTTGGTGTGCCTCTGATCCTGGTTTATCTCTGCACTCATTCTCAAGTATATTGGGCCATGGTTGAGGGTACTTCCTGGACCTCGGCGATTTCCAGGCAACTTGTCTTGAAGCTTTTTGGGTCTGGCGAGATTTTGGACCATTGGTATCACAAGATGACCGCTCAAGTGGTGGCATCTACCGGATCCTCAGGCATTACGTCTTTTCGGAGTCGTTATCTTGCGCTGCTCCTGACGCGCTGCTCATGATATGTCACTATTAGCACGTTATGATACAGGTATGGTGCAATCTGACGAGGTATTCGAGTGGGACGATTGAAGAGGCCATCCTTAGCGCCGCCGGCTCATCGACATCCGGCATTGGAAACAAAACTCGTCGACGTCGTCGATGGATCTTTGTATCTCGGGTCCAAAATTCTGTTGTTGTTTTTTTTTTTCATCATCAGGCACCGGTTTTTCGCGCGGACGGACGGAACGTCCGGATGGCTAATCACCTGTGTACAGTTGGGGTGTCTACAGTTGGGTGAATGTCGGTAGCTGCGTTCGCATCGCGTCGAGTCACAGTCCATGATAGCGACGACGAGATGTCGCTGGAAGTGCTGGACGTGTTTTTTTCAGCCACGGACGCACGGGGAAACGAAGTAGATCGTCGGTCATACACCACATTTTAGCCAGCGGGTTCCTTCTCTGTAAATCAGCGCTCAGTTCCTCAGTCATTCGGTGGCGACGATCTTTGGCCCCTCACGCTATTTGTCTGCACATTTGTTTCCTGGTGCGGGGAGCCACGGGGTAAGCGGAGAGCTGTGTGTGTGTGGGGGGGGGAGGGGAAGAGAGATTTGGGGGGGAGTAGCTATCAGACCAGGGCCAGCTTTATAGGTTTCAAGCAGGAGAAGCCAACAAGCGTGTCGAAAACAATACGTAGTCGTCCATATTGGTCCCAGCAAACTTCCTAGGCAGGCGATCAAAAAGGGTCCCACACACGCTGACTTCCTGTGGTGCCCCCAATTCATTGGCACGAACAAGGGTGCACGCTGCTCGCCCCCCCGCGCGCCGAACCTAGGATCTCACAACTCAAAAACATTGACCATTCGGCGTGTTTTCATCATGTGGCTGAATCGGAAGTTCTTTATCAGAACCGGCGCTGCACGAGCATGAGCTGATTTTGGAATCCGTTGGCTATAAGCAGCCTTCCTCCCTGAACGAACAATGGTCGTCCCGAGAACCCTGATCTGATAGTACACCGCGTCGTCGCATGTCGGCTCCCATCCAACGGCACCCTAGTCAGAGAAAGTTCTGCTTCAGGCTCACTTGAACTCGACGGCGCGCACGGAGGTGTGGACTAAACGTTGCGCGCACGCCATGATCCGCATTACTGCCCATGCTCGGTCGGGTCACGGTCGCATGAATCAACCTCGACGTTATCACTGTCAAGGAGCCATATAATCATACCGCTTGCCGAGATTCACAACTTCATCCGACGTCCTTGAGGCCCTCGTCTGTCTCACGGGCTAGCAAAACGCGACGACGTTCGTTACGGTCTGCGTGGCGGATAGAGGGCCACCGGGAGCGACCAAGCGAGGAACGCGTCGTCCGACTCAAGATGCGGGGCCTGCTAACACGCCAGGCTCATCGAGCTGCGCTGCAAGCGAAAAGGTTCATTGCGAGTGGGAATTCTTCCCGTAAGTGTTAGGTACAAATGACCATTAGCTCATTGTGGGGAACATGACGTTGAGATTGTGCGTGCCCAATCTGGCATCTTGATTGCGCCCTTCCACCTGGTTCCCAGTACCTCGTGACCGTCCAGGTGTGCTCTGGTATAACTGGCGAGCACCTGATTAAACCTACCAGGCGGGCACCACAGAAGCTCGTCCACTACCGTCTGTTTGGACTGCTGTGGAAGCAAGAGCCTGCACGCACGATACGTCGGGCGTGAGTTCACGATAATGTGGCACCGCTCGGCTTGGCATTCAAGCTCAAGTTTCACGGGCAACTTGGCGCGTAGTGGGAATGTTGTGCGAAACGAGTTCCAGCCATACTCAAGAGGCTGGCGCTGTTGTCAAGTCGACACTTGGGATCAGGTCCTGTGACATTGTGCCCAGGTCCGGAGCAAACGAGATCATGTATCGGAACGGAAACGAGAAGGGTGGGGAAGGGAAACACTACGCCATTCAAGGAGCAGGTACATCTGATGAGTTTATTTGGAGCCAAAGTTATTGTGTGGGCCGGATGGGTCCGCAGGATCGCTCCGAAGTAGATACGAGGGAGAACTTTGGTCGTGCGACACGTGGGGCAACTCAATCTGATTTAGTTCCGAGCACAACGGCGGCCTGTCTGGCGAGGCACAAATCGCGCGGCGTGTGCGTCTGAAACGGACGTGATTGCGGTACAATGGGCTGCCCGACTTACCGATTGTTGCAAACAGATCCCGGCCTCGAAGATACGCCAGCGGAAGTCGATGCTGGTGCAGGCCCGGAAAGCCTCGGTCGAGCATCGGCGTACCTCCGCGACTTACAAGATACCTTGTCAGCATCGGTACAGCCTTCCATAAGAATATCACTCGTGAGTTTTGTGGACAAGAGTCTGGGTAGTCGGTGTATCGGAGAGAGTGGACAACCGGCGGGAATGCTCCTTTTTTCATCTGACATGCCCGCCGACCGCAGCAAGCTACACCGCGGAACAAGACCAGATGTCCACGGCAAAACAAAGAGAACTGGAGCGCTGCTAGCTTGGAGTCCCCGCGTCGCACGAGCGAGTCGAAACCAACGCGCGAGTTCTCCGGCGCGAAGAGTACACCACAGGACGAAGAGTGCCGCAAAGGTGGGAGGAACGGAGGAGTAGTGACTAGTTTCCCATGGAGTGATGACCCAGTGACCTAGTCCTCCTAATGTCCGAGGTTTGAGCACGCGCGCCCCGTCGTCTCCCGGTCGGGATTTCTCGACCGCGTGTACATGGCGATACGATTGAAACACACTCAGACCGCGCGCATGTCTGCTGCCAGATTTACCACTTCCCTCTCAAACGCCGCAGAGGGCGACTCGCGTACTGCGAAACGCGTTGTCGTCCATCCAGACAGCCTCAAGTCCCTGCGGTCGTGTTCTGGCGACGTGGTGGCCTTGTCTCTCGCAGATAACACCGACGGTAAAAGGGTAACCGACGGCGATAGCCATCTCGAGCAACCGACTTCCCCCCCACGGCTGCACTTCGCGGTTGGAGTCTTGTGGCCGTCCATCGACGTTTCACAGGATGGTATGTGCCAGGTCGTGCCAGGTCGCTGCTTCGCTGAACTCGAGCATGCCCCTTCTTCCCTCCAGCTATCTTGTTATCTCCTTCGCTGTTCCTCACGGCCCGCCTCGAGCAAGGCGCACAGGTCCAGATTTTTCCCTTGAATGGAAAGGCCGTCAACAACGGCACCTCGTTCCTGCCATCATTGCGTGAGGCCCGGGAAGCTGGATACGTTCGTCTGCGGGAAATCTCCAGATGCCCGACAACTCGTGCTCTGTCTGACACACGGAATTCTGCGAAGCCCCAAGATTGGCTTACAATCTTACTGCGCGAACATCTTGGTGAGTGCCGGTCCCACCGCTACAGTGATCGTATGCCGACCAGCTCAATTAGTTGGGCTAAAATTCATCACGTCTTCCCAGATCGTGGACGTTCTATACGAAGGTCGTCCTCGCAGATTTTCCATCGATTCCGTCTCCCTCCGTCCACCCGAGACAGGTGACTCTGTCAGCTCCGTTACCCAAGACTTCAATTCGCTGTCGTTCCGTTCCAAACCCCTTCTTTGGATAACCGGATGGGACACATCTGTCTGCGTCCTGGAAAATGTTCACCAGGTCGACTATCCGCACAAGGCACGTTGTCTCTGGACTCCAACCTGAATGATACCGCTTATGCGTACTTTCCCTTCTCCAGCGAGACGTCGAAACTCTTGAGAAAACGACTCCATCTGATGCCTACGCCACCGTCGGAGGGCTGAGTAAAACAATTGCTGAGATTCGAGATTTGATCGAGATTCCCCTCACAAGACCTGAGCTGTTCGCGCACTTCGGTTAGTCATATCTGGCAAACGCTCACACTTATGCTCACCGTCTATGTGATTATCTAGGCCTAAAGCCACCGCGAGGTATATTGCTGCATGGCCCCCCGGGAACGGGCAAAACCCATCTGGCACGTGCCATAGCGGCGTCCACCAGATCGTCTGTAATCATCATTAATGGTCCGGAGCTATCGTCCGCATACCACGGTGAAACTGAAGCTCGGCTTCGAGACGTCTTCAGAAATGCTCGTACCAAAAGTCCGTGCATCGTCGTCTTGGATGAAATTGATGCACTTGTCCCGCGACGCGAGGATGGAGCCGGTGGAGAGGTTGAAAAGCGAGTGGTCGCTACTTTGCTGACAATAATGGACGGAATGGAAGATGAAGCGACCAGTGGAAACGTCGAAAGGGTTGTGGTCATCGGAACTACTAACCAACCAAATGCAATCGACCCGGCACTGCGAAGGCCGGGAAGATTCGACAGAGAGTTCGAGATAGGCAAGTTTTGCCAATTCTCAACACCATGTGGATAGCGAAGTTGATTTTGCCTCCGTTTATCAGGTGTACCGGATGCCGAAGCACGTTTGGCGATACTGGAGGTCCTGCTCGCCAAAACCCCTCATTCGATATCACAGCCAGGCCTTCGTGCTCTCGCGGGTCGCGCTCACGGATACGTTGGAGCCGACTTGAGTGCGGTCGTTCGCGAAGCCGGTACGCTTGCAATCAAACGATGGGTGAATGCAAATTCGTCGTTGGATTCAAGCGGGACTGGGATCCCTCCTTTGTTGAATCTCACTATCGCAGACCTCTCTGATGCCTTGCCGAGCGTTCGACCGTCTGCCATGCGGTCTGTCTTCCTGGATACACCACCCGTAATGTACTCTGACGTCGGCGGTCAAACGGCTGCTATACAGAAGCTTCGCGAAGCTGTTGAGTGGCCTTTGCTTCATCCCGAGGCTTTCGAGAGGCTGGGAGTACGACCACCCAAGGGCCTTCTCCTCTACGGTCCACCTGGATGCAGTAAGACAGTCCTCGCACGTGCGTGTGCAACAGAAAGCGGGGTCAACTTCGTGGCTGTGAAGGGACCCGAGGTGGGCGATCAGACTCTCCTCTTGTACTGCTCCTGACCTTTCCTTCAGCTCCTGAACAAATACGTAGGAGAATCAGAGAGAGCAGTGCGTGAGATATTCAGGAAAGCTCGTGCAGCATCACCATCCATCATATTCTTTGTTTGTCCCTTTCCGCTTGTAAGTTGGATAACTCTTTGCTGATTGCCATTGCGGCAGGACGAGATCGACGCACTCGGCAGCTCTCGATCAGACTGGGAAGGAGCGAGTGCGTCATCGCATGAGGGGGTACTTACAAGCTTGTTGAATGAGATGGATGGAGTCCAAGAGCTCGTTGGCGTCACAATCATTGCGGCCACCAACAGACCCGATGTGATGGTGAGACTGCCATGCAGGATGATTTTGTGAACGCTTATTTCCTTTTGTCGCAGGACCCTGCACTGATGCGACCTGGTCGCCTGGATCGCATCCTCTTCATCGGGCCGCCGAACCAGGAGGGCAGGGAGGAAATCCTCCGCATCCGAACGAAGAAGATGACCGTTCAACCTGGGTTCGACATCTCCAGAATTGCATCCATGGTTCGTATGACGTGCCGCGGGGCGCACGGCCACCTGACCGAGATTACTTAGACCGACGGTTGTAGTGGAGCGGAGATCACGGCGCTTTGTCAGGAAGCTGCGCTGTTGACCATGCAAAGAGATATCAATGCGCCGTGTGTAAGGCCTGTGTTTTCTGTGACGGGTCGGTCGAATCACGCGTCAAACTTTGTTCAGGTGCCGCAAAGCGCTTTCGAGGAGGCGGCAAAGTCGATCCGCAAGCAAATAACACCTGAGATGATGAGGAAGTATCGGGATTGGGACGAGAGGTGTGGATTGAAGAGTGTGTGTTGAGCCGTCGGGATATTCGACGATGTCACGTCTGTGTCTATGCATCTTTAATTTTATACATTCCCTCGTCAGACTCGTTGTGACCAGACTGCAGCTAAGATGACATTGACATTGACTGCTCTCCCAAATGCGGCTGATAATCTGCGTGGGTGATCTCGACTCTGTCGTGGTCCTCGACGCCACTGGTAGGGTTCTCCCTCATCCGTGCTCAGGCAACGCTTGCTGAGCGCCGAGGACGCAGCTCACCTCGACCTAAAATATTTGGATTTGACTCGTTCCGTCGAGTGTGCGCTGCAGATGCGTTCAGACCCGCAGCCTGAATGAACCACTCGCAGTCAAATCCGGGGTACCGTTGACAAAAGTCTTTTTCCCAAAGGACGGAAGGTCCTCATTTGTCCCCGGCCAGTATATAATCTATGCCTCCGTGCATGGACCGCCTCATCATCCGTCCCACCATCCTCACTCCCGCCTTGTGGCAGCTGTGTCATGCGCAGCAACATCGAGCGTGCCATCAACGACCTCATCGTCTCGAACAGGGACGTCACGCTCGCGAACGCGCTCCCCGCGTACCTGCGAGAAGCAGGATTCGATCAGATGTCCCACGACGCGCTCACCTCGTTCGAGCACGCGCTGGACAAATGTCCTACGCTCCCCGACGACGACGAATCGCGCGCCGTGTTGTTGAAGGGGATCTCGGGGATCACGGCGGAGTATTGGTCTGGAAAGGGTGCCACCGGAGGGAGCGGGCCGTGCGCGTGCTGTCCTGCGTGTGGGCGAAGACTCGGTGTGCGAGCCAAGCCAAAGCCAAAGGGCGTCGAGGGTCTGCAGCAGGCGATGCGCTGTAGGTGTCGTGTGCGCGTGAGGTTCATGACGAGGTTGGCTGATTGTCGGCGAGATGTTAGTGAAGCCAAAGAAGGCGCGCGCGAAGCGTGGTAGCGTCGCCGCTCGGTTCGATCCTTTTGCGCCTTCGACCAGCAAGGTCGCGCTGGTGCGCATATGATGGATATAAAATAGTTTGGCCGTGATATCTTCACTATCAAGATGAATTCCATGCGATACTATGCTTTGTTAATGTGCGATTGTATAAAAGCGAGCATGTAGAACCTCTGGTGCTGCCTCACCCGACCAGTCAACGAGGAGTGTGCACCCAGTCGAGATTTGTACGTGTCTATCAACTGCATCGGCCGACGTGTTGTACGTAGGGTCGCCCCAAATCCGACAAGCGAGTGCTGATTCGAGCGCTGATCCTCCAAGACGTCATCTCTTTATGTAAGAAATATTCATTTTTGCAATCTGTCGGCCTTCTCGCACAATGGCCGTCATGTCCGGGGCCGTCCGCCGTTTTCCACCACACCGACACAGAGTCTGCCACGTAGCTTGGCTTGCCTCGTCGTCGGTCACCCTCGGCCGAACTATGCTTCCCACTCCCTCCTCTTACCATGCCTCGCCTCGTCAACATGCCAGGCACGGCTTATCTGCACTCGGGTTCTTAGGACTTATAAGAGCCCGTTTCCTTCCGTGCGTTGTGTCACGACTTTCACCATCGACAGCATGGTGCACGTCCCCGACAGCCAGTGCACCACGCTGACGCCGGCAGATCACCCCGAGACCGAGCCTGATGTCGAGCACGCGTTCGTGCAGGACGATCCGCGAATCTGGTCAAATACTAAAAAGGTCGGGTTTTCCGCCGGGCATACAACGAACGCGTTCTCACCGATCCCAAAGAATGCTGTCTTGTGTATCATTTCAGGGGCTTCCATGATCGCAGGCTTATGCGCCAACGTCCAGAATCGTGGGCTGCCGTTTGTCTCGTGCGACTGTCCGATGCCTGACGGACTAATCTCTAGCTGCAAACTCCCAGATCGAGCAGCAGTTGCATGCCACCCCCTCGCAGATCAGTTTGAGCTTGTCTCTTTTCATCCTCACCCAGGGTAACTTTCCTGTTATATGGAGTGCAGTCAGCGAGATCAAAGGGAGAAAGGTATGCAACGTTTCGTGTTGCCTCCGCCACGGTTGCACTGACTGGTTATCGTCAGCTCGTCTACTTACTTTCCATTGCGCTTTTTACCCTGGGTTCCGTCATCGTGGCAATCTCAAACACCATAGGTCTTGTCATCGGCATGCGGGTGGTCCAGGGAGCTGGGTAGGCTCATCTGTCCGTGCACCGTCTTCTTTTACATCTCCTCTAGGTCGAGCGCCGTGATTGCCATCGGCGCTGCAACGCTCGCAGACATCTATGAACCTCATGAACGAGGGACCATGATGGGTGTTTACTACTCTGCTCCGCTCGTCGGTCCTTCCATCGGGTCCTTCATAGGTGGTGGGCTCACCCAGGGCCTGAGCTGGCGTGCGGTATTCTGGTTTCTGGCCATTTGGGGAGGCGTGATGTTTTCAGCGTTCTTGTTTCTGTTCAAGGACACGTTCAGGAAGGAGCGGAGTTTGACATACCAAAAGGTCCTCAAGAGACGCATACAGGGGCGCAAGCAAGCGCCAGAAAAGGATGACGCGCACAGAGGGGAGCGACCCATGACTGAGAAGAAGACATCAGAGGATGGAGCTTCAGGACAGCAAATCTCCAAAGGAGACGTGGAAGCGCAACCCGAGGTCGTCCCCGCACTTGCTATTAAAGAAGTCAAGTTGTCGTTTACCGACGTCAATCCATTCCCTCCCTACCTAAGGATTCTGAGCCGCAAGAATAATCTCGCTATCCTGATTGCTTCTGGTGCGTGCGCAACGTCGAGGCTTCCGATTTCTGACTTGGCTGTCCTTGCAGGACTGCTGTTCGCATTTAGTTACAGCATCACGTACACGAGTGCACAGACACTGTCACTCTATTATGATTATGACGCAATGAAAACTGGACTCGTGTTACTCTCATATGGAATCGGTCAGGACTTTGCTAGCTCGAGGAAGATGTATTGCTCAACCTTGGATTCTTTCTACCTTCAGGGAGCATCATAGGGAGCATCTTGGGCGGGCGGTGGTCTGACAGGACACTTGCTCGGCTGCAAGCTGCAAACGGCGGGGTTAGCTATCCAGAGGTGAGCTAGGCGCGGTTGTCAGTAGTTCAGACTAACGATGGTGTTGTAGATGAGATTAGAAAGCACCAAGATTGCCATGTGGTGGTTCCCGCCTGCTGTTGTCGGATATGCTTGGGTGTGCCAACAGCACGTCCACATCGCGGCGATTTGTGTGATGCTCTTCCTGACAGGGTTCTTTTCGATGCACGTTATGCCCATGCGGTCGTTTTGTATTCGTCTGACTTTTTTTTGGTGTTTCAGATGGATGTATGCTAGTACCTTGGCGTACATCGTTGACGCCAACGTTGGGCGGTCGTCCAGTGCAGTCGCTTCGAACAGCTCCTTCCGGGGTCTTTTTGCGTTTATCGCTGCGGAGATTGCGGTGCCATTGCAAGTGCGTCTCTGTTTTCAGGGAGTCGTCGTTCAGTACTGGAGTGCAAAACAGGACGCTATCGGCGACGGAGGGCTGTATACCCTGTGGGCGGGGCTGATGCTCTTGGCAGAGCTGATGATCTTGCTTGTGCTTTACAAGGGTAAGCGGTGGCGCGAGGCCAGCATCGACCAGGAGACGCGGGAGGTGTGAGACGCTGCATCAATATGGGCTAGATGCAACCTTGTCAAACGACGTTCGAGAGGCCTTGCGAGACTCGATTGGTCTCGCAATTATCACGAAGAATTGGGTGGTCTTCGGTGTCAACTAGTCGTACTAGATGCTACTACGCAAGCAACGGGTATCCAAGATATCTGCGAGTTCATAGAGTGCGATTTCACTAGAGGACCGTCGACTGAGTGGGAATGCAGCTACGATCGGAATGCTGAGCACGGTCCTTTGGCGTGCAAGTACGATCGTGACAGACGGTAGCCCGTCCGAGGTTCTGTCGTCTGCCTCGAGTTTGGACAAGGACTCCCCGCATACAGGGACGGAAGAGGAAGACTGGCGCGTGCATAGTCCTGCCCAGTGCACATCTGACCGTTGGCGAGCAGTGCCAAAGTGCAGATCGGCGGTGGTGCATGCCAAAAGGCATACACTCGCATTTGGCACCTCACTACACATCCTATGTGTCATCCGCCCTCGCGGGTATATAATCCTCCCCCCGCCGCGGTGCTCCCTCAGGGCCCCCTCCTCCCTTCAACATCACTATCGCCTGGACGTCTTCACATTCATTACCCGCATTACTATCAGCATGGTCCAGCTCAGTTCTCGCTTCAGCCTTCTCCTCGCTCTGTGCCTCGCTGTCGCAGCGCGTCCCTCGACACCACTTGGAATCCGCCACCCCCGGGCCCTTGAGTCGATGGCAAAGGTTGGTCCGATTTGACTAGTCTCGTTCCCTTGCTCGACTACCTTGCAGCGCGAGCCAAGTGGCGGCCACGTCCGCCGCCTCCACCACGCCAGGCTCCACAAGGCCCGCTATGAAGACGCGCAGGAAAACCCGGGATACTCGAAGACGATGTACGATGGCGGGGGATACGCTCCTCTGTCCCATAGGGCCGACGCCAGTTCTGCCTCATCCGACTACGTTGATGATGGTCAGTATCACCCCGGTTACCCGACGACGACGTATGACGATGGGGAATACAATTCTCCTCAGGCCCAGGATGCCCGCGTGGCTGTGGTGCCAAACGCGGATTCTTCCCGCTCGCCTACCACTTCTGCCGCTCTGAGCTCGTCGACAACATCATCTGGTGAAGCACCGCTGATTGCAAATGCGCCCTTTGTTGCAGCGATTATCAACCCGCTTGCCGCCACTGGCGCGGTTCCTGGGTCCGCCACGGGGACGATACCATTACCTGGTGCAACGAATGCTATCCCGGCAATTATCAACCCGCTTGCCGCCACGGACACTACTTCTGGGACCGCGACGGGAGCAGGCACAGCGACGGGGACGACGGCGTCTGTTCCAACGAATGCGATCCCAGTAATCATCAACCCACCGATCCCCGCGCCTGCCACGGGGGCGATACCGACGAATGCCATCCCGCCAATTATCAACCCACCGATCCCTGCGCCTGCCACGGGGGCAATACCGACGAATGCAATCCCACCGATCCCTGCGCCTGCCACGGGCGCGATTCCAACGAATGCTATTCCGCCAGTTATCAACCCACCGATCCCTGCGCCTGCCACTGGAGCGATACCGACGAATGCTATCCCGCCAATTATCAACCCACCGATCCCTGCTCCTGCCACTGGAGCGATACCGACGAATGCTATCCCGCCAATTATCAACCCACCGATCCCTGCTCCTGCCACTGGAGCGATACCAACGAATGCTATCCCGCCAATTATCAACCCACCGATCCCTGCTCCTGCCACTGGAGCGATACCAACGAATGCTATCCCGCCAATTATCAACCCGCTTGCCGTCGCGGACGCTACTTCTGGTACGGCGACGGGAACAAGCACAGCGACGGGGACGACAGCATCTGTTCCAACGAATGTCATCCCAGCGATCATCAACCCGCTTGCCACCACCGACACGACCCCTGGGACCGCGACGGGAACAAGCACAGCGACATCACCTGATGCAACGAATGTTATGCCAGTGAGTATCAACACGCTCACAGCCACGGACACGACTGCGACAGACGCTACAACCACGGCCCCAGCTACAGCGACCGATACTGTTGCGGCTGCGGCTGCGGTAGCAGGAGCTACCTCGGTCATTGGGAGCTTTCCACGAAGATGGTATGACGATGGGACGTACCACGCTTCTTCGAACTACGACGACGGGCAGTATCACCCTGGGAAGAGCAACCAGAAGCGTTTCGACGATGGTCGGCACCAAGCGTCTGGGGACTACGACGACGGTCAGGATGCCAAGATTGACGACGGAAAGTACCCATCCGGGAAGTACTGGCAGAATGGTAGAAGACGTGACATTGCTGCCGCCTAGGAGGTAGCCGAGAGCAGTGATTCTTTCAAGTATATCTAGCTTGGGCCATATGCATCCATCGTATACGGCGAGATATTTAGCTACACGGTTCTTGATATATCTTACATAATATGGTCAGGGTTGCGGCCGTCATTGAGGCAGATCACATCCACCTCCCTCACTGTCGACATGCTTGCCATCGAGCGCTGCCCTAGCCCCGAGCAGATGCCCAATCTTGAGCCGCTCAGCGAGCCGTATAACGAGCTCGGCGCGTTGCATGATCCCCCACCCCCTGGGCCTTCTGAGCCGTCGCAGCAAAAGCAGAAAGACGACTTTGGCCAGCGCATGAGAGGGGTCACGGCGCCATTGAAGTTGAGGCTCGTGCTCGAGAACAAGGGCAACGTAGCCCGTGATCATCTGGCGTCCGAGAGAACATACCTCGCGTACGTTCGTACCAGTCTCGCGTGTGCGAGTGCAGGTGTCGGTGAGCATTACACGCTCATGTTTGTGTTGGCGACCAACCGACGATGGCAGCGTTCGTGCAACTGTTTTCGCTGAGTGCGACGAGCACTGTTCAGCGTGGAGGGGTCAATCTAGGCAAGCTCGCAATACCCGTCGGTGCGACGATCATTTTGTTCGGGCTGGCCATTCTCGTTCTGGGTGAGCAAAAACACAACATCGCGCTGTACGTTACTGTCGACCGTCTGTCTGAACCTCGTCCCACTAGGCGTGGTTCGGTACTTTTCGACGCAGTCCGCACTGATCCGCGGACACTTTCCCGTCGCACGGAATTCCATCGCTGTGGTCGCTTTTGTCCTCGGGTCGCTCGTGTGCATTGTCTTTGGCGTCATTATCGCGGGCACGACGGGCTGATGGGGTTCGTTGATGCAGCCCAGCATGCTGGCAAGGCCGGAAGCAGGCGTGTGCTGACACGCATCCTGACTTAATTGACGGGTCTCAGAGGCTCCGTCTGCGGGCAGGACGAGGGTTGGAGTAGGTACGGTGATGTCATCGTAGTAGCCACGTGACAAAGGCAAACTGAACCCATGATGTCGCTCACCGAAGTCGTCGCGCTGCTGCTCAACACCCCCATCGTGCCACCACCCAGCAAGGGGAGCGCACCGGGCATTCCGCTCGTAGATCTGTCGGGACCACCGCCCACCCCTCGGCGGCCGGGCGGACGCGCCGAGTCGGCAGACCCCTTTGCGCTCACCGTGAGGCATTTCCATCCCGCCGTTTCGATGACGAGCACGACTGACGGTGCGCGGTGAGAAGCAGCTTTCGTCGGGGAGTGCGAGGACGAGCACAGGGAGTAGCACGGCGGACGAGAGATTGAGTGGCGCGTAACCACCGCTTCCGCGCCCGCTGGACTACGATACCTTTGACGGGCCCGAGGAGAGCGGTCTCTACGTGATCTGGGTCGCTTTGCGTGGCAGCCCCGTTGGTCGACGTATATCCTCGCCGTGTGTCTGATGGCGATTAGCGAATGTATAGGACAAAGGTACATACTTTACCATGATTCCCCTTGTCGTGTGCATAATTCCCATTGTCGTGTGCGTGGGCCAGTTTAGCCTCCGTTCACGCGGGCCTCCGCATCCGAGATCGCTGCGGCCATGTTCGCATCTGCCACGGGCATACCTCGACTCTCACCGCGATGTCGACTTTGAAGGTCGCGATCATCACCGGCGCTTCGTCTGGTGCATCCTCCCAGTCCCGTTTCTGTGCTCTCTTCCGACTGCGCTGACCAGATCGCCCACAGGCATTGGCAGGCACACCGCCGTCGCGCTCTCAGCCGCAGGCTGGAGTCTGGCGCTGACCGCTCGGCGCCTCGCCCACCTGGAAGAGACGAAAGCCGCCTGCGCGAGCCCTGATACCTGTCTGCTCCTCCACGGCGACATCACCGACGAAGCGTTCGTCAAGCGTCTCTTCGAGCAGACGATCGTCAGGTTTGGCAGGCTGGACTTGTTGTTCAACGTGAGTCGTCGTATTTCCAGTACAATCGCACGGGGTATCCACCAGCGCGACTGACTCACTTGGGTTCGAAGAACGCTGGCATGTCCGACCATCCGCACCCGATCGAGGAAATGCCGCTCGAACTCTTCACGTCCGTCGTGAACGTGAACCTCGTCGCGTCGTTCCTCTGCACCCGGGAGGCGTTCAAGATCTTCAAGTCACAGACCCCCGCGGGAGGTAAGCGAGCGCAGAAACGTGCCACGTCAACATTTGGTCCCGTCATGTCATGGTGCCTCGGACTCGCACCCCTCTGACGTGACACCCGTCCTTTCTCTCTGCAGGGAGGATCATCAACAACGGCTCGCTCGCCGCACACGTCCCGCGGCCGCACTCCGCTGCGTACGCGTGCTCGAAGCACGCCGTGTCGGGGTTGACAAAGTCTAGCGCCATCGAGGGACGCAAGTTCGACATCTCGGTGACCCAGATCGACGTCGGTACGTCCGTCCATCCTTCACCCCACATGCTCCTATCCTCGACCAAGTGGGCAGCGCGCGCTTACCGCATGATGCACAGGAAACGCTCATACCACCATGGCCGCTGGACACAGCCTTGGCGCGTTGCAGCCGGACGGTCGACGCGTCGTCGAACCGACGTTCGATCCGGTCCATGTCGCGCAGAGCGTCGTCCACATCGCCAGTCTCCCGAACTCGGTGACGGTGTTGGAGATGAACATCATGTGCGCGCGCCTCCCTCCCGTTCGCCGGCGTTCTAGGCTTCGGCTTCTGCTTACCCACCTTCGCCAGGGCAACCGGAGTGCCTTACGCAGGAAGGGGGTGAACGTGCTCTCTGGGTCGTTGTGTTGCAAAGATGAAGATGAGTAACATGCATGTCACGATGTGTGTCTGGCATCTTTCTATGCCGCCGTTGATCCTGTAATGCTAAGAAGTACGATGTAAACCCTGGTCGTATGAAAGGTATGGAACCCAAGGTAACATCCCTCGCCCACTAGAAAGCGGATCATCGAAACCAGCCTCCCAACTCAATGACGTTGGCTTCTCGCTGTAACTGAGCAAGTCGATCCGGCCCTCGATGCTGCGACGGACAAGCTCGGTACTAGAGCAACCGCGAGGAGTCGTCCATTGAACGCAATCGATCGACGGCTGCTGCCCGCCCTCAGACGGTATGCACACCATTTTCCGACACACTCCACCGGATGTGTTCTGCCGTGCGCATCACGATAATCCCAGAGTTTGGTCGCGCCCAACAGAGGCGACGCTGCGCGGTTTCTTTGACGTACCGTACATTCCTATCGGGGGTGCAGAGACCTGACGTCTGTCTGCTCAGACGATCGAAAGCATGGGACCCTTTGCATCGCCTACATCCTTGAGAATGCATGCTTTCTCCCGCATCGTGGGGAGTGTCCGTGGGTAGTGGTGGTGTGTAGTGGTATTAGCAACGGGGAATTTCAAGCAAGCGCCGATCTGGGAGCTGGGCCATTCAAGTCTGCGAGACCCAGACCCAGACCCAGACCCAGACCCAGACCCAGACCCAGACCCAGACCCAGCCCTGCAGGTTCAGTCCGTCTCATGAACGCTGGCTCTGGAACTCAGCAGAATGGTGACTATGAATGCTTCATGGCTCTGATAATACTGGCCAATGTCGCCAGAGGGCTATGGAATAATTTGCGCCAACTCCCCAAGTAAATATTGTAGCGAGCATCACGCCAACGAAAACACCTTTCGCATGACCTCCTGCGTGCCCTCAAGAGTCCCGACCGCGTTGTGGGACCCTGTCAGGGTCTTCAGAAGCACGACGGTCTCGCCGGAGGCTGCGAACGTGTCCATGACCCCGAAGTTGGGCATGTCCGTGCGGGTCAGCAATGCCTCGCGTGCCTTTCGCTTGTTGGCCATCTGTGTGTGGTATGTACTCCACTGCTCTTTCGTCCACGAAACCGGCTCGCGAGGAAGCGGCTTCACGGACGGCAGATAAGGCTCTACAACGGCGTCAAAGATAGCGTCCGAATGAGTGTGAGAGATATCCCAGTCGTTTTCCGCGTGCACTATCATCAGGGGCACCTTGACTTTCTGGGACACCAAACACTCAACGTACGCGCTGGGAGGGGCCGAGGAACGAGAGACTCACGGTGATGATCGACAACGTATCGAATCTATGTACGAGGAACGTCTTGCAGAGCTCTGGAAGCGGTCAAGTCCCAGGCGGACATCCAATGCAAGTACTCACCGGCGGCTCGGGGGACCATCGTCAGCGGGAGCATGACCGGGAACAGACCGAGGATGTTGTACGTATCCACGAGGGTATACATGGACGAGAACGGGGACATCAACACCAACCCCCTGAATCGGATATCTGCCTCGGACAGAGACACGGCAAGCGACGAGGCGACCGCGGTGCCGAGGCTGTGTCCCACGATGAGGACGTCCTCCGGCTTCGCTCCGTTGGAGATCAGCCAGTCAAAAGCGGCGCGGGCGTCCGTCGACAGACCGCTCTCGCTAGGCGACCCCTGACTGTCGCCGAATCCGCGGTAGTCGATCGCCAGCACGTTGGTTTGCAGCCTCGACGTAAAGGCACGATACTGCTGTACTCGCACTGGAAGCGCGCGCGTTGCAGCGTTCCCATGGAAATATATCACGGTGGGACGCGACGCAAGGGCCTCCGAGAGCGTCTCTTCCACGGCCGAGCGCGAGGGAGGGAACGGCAGAGAGTGGTAATGGGGATCGGAAAGAACGAGCCACGCCCCGAGAGTGTGGTTGTCCGGGGTGGTTATCTTGAGGTTGAGGGTCTTCCCAGCTGCGAAAACGAGTTCGGGTCAGTAGACTTGGAAGGCATCTTTTTGTTTTTCGCCCGAGCAAGCCCTGGCCACGACGTACGTGCCAAACCATAGCGCTCCGGTTCATCGAAGCGTGCTCCGAATGGTAATCTCAACGCATTCATATACACGACGCTTTCGAACCGCCACCACAGTGTGAGCCATCTGTTTGACCCAGGACGACCCTACTTACTGGGACTGAATGAACGGAACCATCATGAGCAGCACAGCGGCGACATAGACACCACCCAAGACCGCAAAGAACGTCCGGGCGCGAGAGAGCGTGCTTGGCCGGACAACATCCGCTAGTTTCTCTTGATTGAGGGCCATTCGCTAGTGACCAGAGCTGGAGCAAGTTGGAGAACCGAGCAGGATGTATGTGTATGTATCCTCACAGCACTGACACGCTTGCCAGCACGTGCAGTATGTTCGACCCAGGCAATGTCAAACGGACACCGAGCAAGCTTATTCTCGCATGTTCATCGACGACGACGAGCGGCTGCCGGCGCGTACTTCCCACCACCGTCAAGATTGCAGTGACGATTGCATGACCACCTTGGTCCTCTCACCACCATCCCCTCTACGCTTGCCACGAGTCGATCTCAGCCGTTGGAAGATCTGACCCCAGCACGCGCACGAGGTTCTGCGCTATCCCCTCCAACCCCACGAATGCATAAACCTAACGGTAAAGTCGAGCGCGCGTTCCCTTCCTGCGGTTTTTTCGCAGCTGGGGTTCTTGAGCGAAAGTAGCGGCCTAGCCAGCTATGACGTTGCGTGGTTTTCTCCGTGCACGGGTTTCTATCCTGCTTTCGTCATGAAATTCGGAATGCTAACGGGTCGCATATGACACGGACACCCCCATGGAGTTTGGAAATGGTAGAGATTCCAGTCGACGCAAAATGAGGGCCGCCGAATGCCATCATGTCACAATCTCCTACTGCACGACATGAAGAAGCCATCGCATGGGCTCCTGAGTCCTCCTTGCTGGTCAACTGTACATTCCATCAGCGCCCCTTGGCAAGTTATGAACCAGGAAAGAAACCACACAGAATCAGCAGCGGACGTATTCTGCGATGCCTGCAAGCCCTAGGAAAAGAACGACCAAAGAATGTGAAGACATGCTCGACACCGTTTGACTTGGCATGCCTGCATGTACAACCAGTCGCCCTACTTCCACCTGACACATCATATCCCCCCCAATGCAATGCAGTTCAAACGCAATGATGTCGGCGTACGGGTGGCTCTCGTGCCAGCTTCACGCCCGAATATTCAAACTAGTGGAGTGAAGCATAGAAAATATCATAGTAAAGTAAATATGGGTTGGTGCGCCCAAGGTGTATGCAACATCAATATTTACAATGCGGGTTACATCACATTGCATGGAAAATTGAGAAAGTTTACTCCTTGATCACGGGGGCACCACCACCGAGGTTCACAGCACCCCTCACTGGCATCAAAGTCGGACCAGTCATCCAAGGGGGAGCACACGGCCGCTACCAAGACACCTCCATAGGAGTATGGCCGCTGGCAAGGATGATCTCGTCTGCCGCCGATCGCCGCGCTTCGCGTTCCGCAGCCTGCGCTCGAAGCACGTCGACTTCCTTCTGCAGCTTCGCCTTCCGGAGAAAAAAGAAAGAGAAAATGAGCCACTCGCACGCGCGTGTAGGCGAGACGACGGCTCCCGTCGACTTACCACTTTTGACTCGAGCTCGACCTCGTCGAAGATCGAGTATGCCGACGGAGCGGGAGCTGGGATCAGTATACTGCCTTGCCGGGCGTGAGCGGTGCAGGAGGAAGGATTCGACGGGGCATGCTTACGCAACGAAGCTGTCTTGAAGACCTCTTCCATAAGTTCATGGTTGCGTCTGTACCGCGTCACAGCGAGAGTCCGCGTCGATATCATGTCGAACTCATCTGAGGCGCCGAGGATAAAAGGAAATGAATCATTGCCTGGAACGACAGCGCATCATACCTACCTGCGGAGTCATCGTCGTCCAGCCGAGGTGGACCAGGCCGCTGCTACAAAACCAGACAGGTTTGCAGGCGTGGAAACGGAAAAAAAAGGAAAGAGGAAAAGAAAACGTACCCCTCCCATGCTCCCACTACGGTCCCGCGCTCGCTCTGCACGCTCTCGTTCCCTCCGTCTTTCCAACGCCTCCATGTTGCTGTTCTGCTGCGCAAGCATCGCCTGCGGTGTCATGCCGATCGCCTGCGGGCTCATACCCATCGCTTGAGGGTTCATTCCCTGTGGTGTCATTCCCATCCCTTGTTGATTCATCCCCATCGCCTGAGGGTTCATACCCATCGGACCTTGCGGCGGCACAGGGCCAGCGACAGGCGGGTACGCCTTTTGTCCAGCTTTGTCGCCCATGACATAGACGGGAGGCTCGGTGATCTGACGGAGCGGGTACTGTCGTACGGGCGAGTTCAGTAGAGAAGGCACGGTCTCTACAAAAGTGCAGCAGCATCAGCAAGTGATCAAGGATCAAAGACGTCCGGAACAGGGCCCAAAATGTGCAATACAGTCGATGTGCTCACGACGCCTACCGTCGGGAGGGACTGCCGCGAAAAAAAAAACATGCATCAATAGAAATATGCCGATCTTTTGGCAGGCTGAAGATCAAGAAGTCCCTCCAAACGTCACGCATGATGCAATACGTTCTATGCAGTATGAGCATATCGACCGTAATGGAATGATAAGCAATGGTAGCTGCCGGAGATGGCAAAATGTGATAGGATGCCTAGACTCACGGATCGGAGGTCCACGCGTGTAGTGCACAAGCGTGATCTGTGGATGGCCCCCTTTCACGAGACGGTACCGACGTCGGACACGCCAAGCGGTCGTTTCCTGAGAGTTGGGTACGAACCCATATTTTACTTCCAAGACTTCTATTTCCTAAGAAAAAGGAAAGGAAGGAGAAACGGGGGTCATCAGCTGGTATGGCTCGGCGTGCAGAGGCATGGCACATACGCGATTGCCCGGTGCCGGGAGTGCGTATCGCGTTTCCTGGTCTTGGTAGCGGATACCGTCATTTGGGAACTGTGCGGGGTTGGGGAGGAAAATAAGGACGAATTGGCCCTCTGCGACCGAAGTCAGCACGTTAACGTGCTGTTCGAGCCTTGTCATGTGCTGGCGTACCAACAGGCTTGTCAATAAACGTCCATGCATAAGGAACGGTCAACGATAGTTGTGCAGCGCGAGCAAGCATGTTTGCTGCTGCCTCGATAGTCACGCTTGGATGAAGTCCGATGTTCTCCGGAAAGCGAAGACACGGAGAGTCAGGATGTGGTTGTTGTTGGAAAGACATTTGCAGCGTTGTGTGAAAAGGTTTGGCTGCCTCTTTTGGATACTCGCCCGGGTGGTTGTTTGGATCGGAAGCTTCTGCCAAACAAACACTTCCGAAGCAAGTTTCAAAGGGTTGAAAAAAACAAATACAATGTGCTAAGCAGGTGCAACATCTAAAGGATCCGCTTACTCCCCATCAAACACATCAAAGGGGAGTCCCCAGCGCTTGCTGGGATTCACGACACGCTTCGGCGGGTGCGAAGCAGCAGCCTTGTCAAGTATCTCAAAGTCCTCTTGGGGAATTTCGAAAACTACACAGAGAGAGAGATCAGTGTCGTTTGCAAGGGACAAGCATGACTTACTCTTGGAGTTCTCCAAGATGTGAGAGGGTGTCACACTCTTGGGGAGAACAACCGTCTGAAACACCGCCGTTGGGCTCATTCGAAACGTCATGCGACATAACTTACGCCACGCTGGACATGCCACGAGATGATCACTTGCGCAGGGGTGATCCCAAGCTTGCAAGCGATATCTTTTACCTGTATATATAATGAGTATTCATGGGACAAACCCCAGCAAGTATCTTCCTTACCTCAGGAACGGCAAGGCTCTCTCCGACTTGTTTGTTGCTACCGAGGGGCGAATAAGCCTCCAGCAAAATACCGCGATCTTTCGACCACTGAAATGGATCGAGGATAAGGGAGTTGGAAACGGAGTGTATGCTACCAAACCGACTTTAAGCAACTCGGGTTGAGGGTTCCAGAAGTTGAGCTCGACTTGGTTGACAGCCGGCTGGTACTTCAAGGGGTTTGCCGTCAAGTTCTGAACCCTGTGATACAAAAGAAGAGATGAGGACGGGTAAACCGAAGAGCTGCGTCAATGGACCTTCGTATGTTGAAGCTAGACGATGAAATGTCGAGCGAGTTCTCAGAAGATAATGAATGCGGTTGTCACTTGCTGATACCAATGTTTCTGATCTTGCCTTTATCAACCAACTCCTCGAGTTTCTGCCAAGTCGGATAGGGGTCCGCGGTGAGGTCCTCATCCAAAGCGTTGTTGCCCTCTTGCTTGAATGCGACGGGCCTAGAAGCTCTAGCGTTAACAGCGGAATATACCGTACACAGCGATGTACCAGTGGATGAGGTACAAATCGAAGTAATCAGTACCGATCTTGGAGAGCGAATCATCGAGAACAGGTTCGACGTCCTCGGGAGCATGAAAAGTGTTCCAGAGCTAACGGAGCGAAATCAATACATCCAAAGTTCGGTCCGATGGGAGAGTGACTTGCCTTGGACGTTAGCCAGAGTAGTTCGCGGGGTACATTACACTCTTTCAGAGCTTGCCCGACCTCGGCTTCATTCTGAGCAAACTGTCAGGGCTGCTTCCAAGCATCGACCAGGCGTACATACCCTGTAAATCCACGCTCCGTCGATGTGTCGGTAGGCAGCACTGAGCGCGGTCTGTAGTATTCAGTATCGCATGACAAATGTGTGTAAATCGGCCAACCTTGACAGCGTCGCCAACCTCTCCTTTCCCGGCCTGCCATACGCCTATTCCACGAAGGTGAGCTGATCAAGCGATCATGATCAACCCCTCTCCTACCGAGAGCCACGGAGGGGATTCGGTCGCCAGATGGTAAGGTATAGTGAGACGGGAGCCTCGCCAGGTTGGTCTGGTTCCTTTGTGGGCCATAGCACGACATCCAGAAACGCCTGGAGCGTGCGAGCCGCGCTGCAGAGAATGAAGCGTACATAAGTGCGATCATGGAGACGAGGCAGAGAATGAGTCTCTTCTTTCCAACCGAGTTTCGGCGGTGAGTGTACTGTTCTCCTTCGTCGTCTTTGTCGACAGTGTAGAGAAGTTCGTACCGAGGTGGAAAGGCCATCGTTGAGACGTCGGAGCAGCGACAAGGATGACTTGATACTGGCACGTGATGCACATCATACTGCAAGGATGGGATACTCACGACATTCCATTCCATTCAAGTCTCACTCTTCGGTATGGTCTGGCCAAGTCGCTTGCGTGTTTGTGTGTCAGTGTGCACCGACGACGAATGGTCAAGGCAGCAGGAAAGGCCTCGACCCCACCAACAGTCTGAGGCCTGCTCCAAGTATTGAATGTGACCCTTTCCATTTGGTAATGAGTCGACTTTCGGTGAACCGCTCAGAGTAGCATTCAGAGACAGACGAAGGCTAGCTGACCGCCTGCATGCTGGGTGGGCAGGACAACGACCAAGGTCCAACATTACCGCAGCTGCGAGTGAGCCATCCCTTGGAGACCTCCTCGTCCGCCAATGTCTTGTGGGGTAGAGTCGGTCATGATACAGCGATCAAGGCAAGGTTGGGTCGCTGGCGATTCACGCACCGAAAATCCCCCCGAATCAATAGCAGAAAAGTGTCGATTCCTGAGATGGATGTCAAGTTGGAAGCGAGCTGTGCTATCGTCGGCCATGTCTGACTTGATCTCCACACCCTCTCAATCGCAGAGCACCGTCTCCAACGACGCTTTCGAATCTCTCATCGACCTCCTGGCGTCCGACGCCATTGACCCAACAAGTTTTCCTGCCGCCCGTACTCACACCCACACAAATGTGATGTTGAGAGATCCCTCGGGGAGACTTGACTTTGACAAGATTCGTCTGATGTTTGCAGCACAGAACGTGAGCCACCGCGTCTCTCCCCATGCAGAGCCTCTCGCCGAACACAAGAATCGCGTACGACGCCTAACTGCGTGTGACGAGGACGGCGACAGCGACGACGACGCCCATTCGCACCGAAGCACTTCCTCGACTGTCCAATCCCGTTCGAATTCCAGGTCCCCGCAGCCAGTCGATCGCCCAACTTCTGGCCACAGGCGCAGCTCGACATTCGGAGACCAACCCTGGGCTGCTGCAGTTCACGAGGACGCGACGGGAGCCAATGTAGTATCTAGTTCTTACTCTCCATTTTGGATAGACGCTAACACCGTTTACAGGAGGACGCGCCACAATCGTTATTGCACCCACCCCTCTCGTTCGATGAATTGAACACAGCGCTCACAAATGCCCATGCAGAAGTGAGGTCTCTTCGTCAGCAATACGATGAGCTTCGAGCTTTCCTTTCCGACCGTTTCCGAACCGAATCACGGCACGCCAAACCTTCCCAGAGCTCTGTAAATATTGAAAGAGTAGCATCTGCCTTGCCACTCGACAAGGAAGACAGACCTGTCGAGTCACGAGATGGACGTTCCGAAGCGCACCTAGGTCCGCCCTCAGATGTGGATGTGCCCCTCGAAATCTCCAACCTCTCGGAGAATGACGCGAAGAGAGCGCTGACCGTGAGTAATCTTGATTAGTTCTTGTGTAATGGGTCCTCAGGCATCTCTTGTGACTAGATCCTTGTGCGCTCGTTGAGTCTCTCACTAACTGCCATAGGGCCCATGACCATTCTTCCGACCCCTGCCTCGCCCACGTCGCCACAACATAGTGTGTCCCCTCCGAATCAGAGTCGACAACACGATGTAGCCTCCATCGCCCGCGCGCTCAAGTTTCTTAGCGCTGTGGACGATCTTGTCTGGCGGCGGTCTTTGACTTCGTCTGGGCCTCGTAGCTTACAGCCGGTTTTTTCGGAGGCAAACGTTGCTTCCCTCCTCGCTCGGCTTGAGCTATGGGAAAGGGCGGTCCGGAGATCGGCTAGAATTTGAGGGCCGGTCCTGTGCAAGGATTAAAGACGAGCGTGTCAGTCTTCGCAAAGTGGTGAACGAAGCCTGGATCAAACAAGCGATTCGAAGGGAACCATCCATTGACGCTTTGTGGTGTTGGACCTCGTCCGTGCTCACAACCCTGAGACACCCAAACCGCAGGCTTGACCTCCACACCATTTTCGTTGATCTAGATTCTCGGAGGCGTTCATGACTTTCGCTGATCCGTCTATTCATGACGTTGGACGGAATGTATACATACTAGCTATTCTTGCACACGCTTGCCCATTTCCCCGATCTGATGATTCGTCCAAAGTTGATAGAGCGGCTTGACGCCAGTTGGTACAACAATGACTGCGGATCGTCACCACACGAACTAGGTCCAAATAGCAACAAGAGTGCTTGTTCGCCATGTTCGTCAGGGATAGATAGTATCAGGGCCGTTGATCAATCCATTGGTCAAACCATAGAGAGCCACCTCAAAAAAGTCATTGCCATTGCACCTCCAGCTGTTGATCAGTGATCAATTTTTCAAGGTTTTACTCGCAGATGTAGTCTCGTGAAATAATAACGAGGTCGAGTTCGTCAGCCATCAGCAAGAGCGCAGTCTGATCCAACGACGAGCCAATTTCATGGGAGTGGTAGCCGTACTGCTGGCCAAGGTTGAATGCTAGATAGCCACCTCTCAGAAATCTTGCGGGCGCCTTCTGACGAAAATAAATCGAGATGCCTGAAACGCTGGCGTCCTAGTATAGAGGTTTGTGACGGGAGGACCTCTAAAACGACGGTTCGGTGGTCTTGGAAAGCTTGCTCTGTGAAATATCGATAGTACACGTTTTGTCGCCGTCACGCAGAACCTGGCCCCTCTCCGTCGCGCTTGGCAGGCAGGACTCACCGAAGACATTCAGCTTGTAAAACTCCATGACTGTCAACGCCGAAGTATTCTTGATAGTTTATTCGGGGATCTAGTGACCGCAAGGATTGACAGCGTGGGACTGCCCGCTTTCCTAAAGCCGAGATCGAGGAGGTAGCTAGGACATCCAGATGGTTCTCAGTAGCTCGTCGACGAATGTCATCACGGTCCATTTATCACTTTAGAATGGGTTACCGTCGCAAATGCGTCCTGTAACGCCACTTTGGTGATTGCGGAAGACTATGCCAGCACCGAGAAAGAAGACGAACAGTTCCATAGGCGCAGGACATGCCATCCATGGTTGCGCGCACGCGTTGAGTTGAGTGTTTAAAGTCGAGTGTCAGCTCACCTCGAAGGCTTGAACAAAACCGCTGAGATTCCAAATGTAGTAAACCTGGTTGTCTGAAGCAGGACGCATATGCAGACGACAATCCAGAGACGGTCCTCGACATTCACCGCAACGGCGCCGTTCTCGCTGCAAGGTTTTACGGCCGATCTGTTCTCGGACTCGCGTTTTCATGGATACCAGGGACCTACTCGGAATGTGCGGCTACCGCGCGCGACTACCAGCGGAGGAGGTGCGGTGGCCAAAGGCGAAGACGGTGTGAGGTGTGTGGTCGCAGGGAGGGAATGTCAGTCCACACCACTCATTTCTCCGTTCGCTGTCTCCTGACGTTCGTGCCAAACCAGCCCTACGCGTCCTCCGCTTGTCAGATCCAGAAGAGACAGGAGCCATGGAACAAAAGTCGGCTGTTGGACGCGGCGGACATCGCGTAGACCCATCAAGGAACCTCTGGGATGGAAGCGGACTCAAGATCGATAGTGCAAGCACTGATGTTGCCTGGTGCAGCGGCAGTTCGTATTCGTGTGCTGGGTTACCAACCCATCTTGCTGAGATCCACGCCAGATTACAGCAGCAAGATTCTGACGAGCGCTAGGAATGGCGATCTCATCATGTGGGACCTGGACAAGGCCGGCAGTACGAAGTACGGTAGGTGTGTCAGGCTGTCTACTTTCATGACTGACTTGCCTGTAGAAAGAAAGACGAAGAATCACATCCGCTCTATCCATAAACTGTCCTGCTCGTCGATAGTTCCGTACTATTGCGTCACTGGTTCTGCGGATGGTGATATGCGCGTCTGGGTACGTTCCTCCTCCCCATGTCGCTGTGGTGTGCCGATTTTATGCAGGACTTGAGGGACATGTCTCGTTCAGTGATGAAGATTCATCACCCAACTTCAGTTCGGTCCCTCGTCTTCTCGCCCTCCCTCGCACATCCGTTGCAAGCTGTAGTTGGTCTAGACAACGGTTCCATATACCGCTGGGACTTGCAAATGGGCCAACGTGGTCAGCTTGATCGCTTGCCTGTTGCGCACACAGGCCCAATCCTTGCCTTGGATTGGTGCAGCACCTCTGTAATGAGCCGGGGTGCAGACAACATCGCTGCACAGGTGGACGTGAGTTGGATTGTAAGCAGTGGGCTCGATCACACAGTAAAGGTGTGTCGCTTTTTACCCAGCCGATGTCGCGCCTAACTGTGCAAAGGTTTGGGATCTCCCAGGATCAAGCACATCATCACACGTCGTGAATAAGCCAAAATATGTACTCCACCCTTCATATCCAATCCGCCGCGTTCTTTGGCGACCCGAATATCCCTGTGAGGTTGCCTTGATCGCAAATGCAGAGTTCAGTGGTGGGGGTAGCGCGGATCTCTTGGCGAGCCCTCGGATGCAGAACTCCACTCCCAGCTTCCTTTCAGTGGCTGCTCCGATTTCCGAATCTAAAGCTGCAGCAGGCAGGTCTGACTTGGTGGGAGAGGCCGTCGAGATTTGGGACGTTCGTCGTGGGTGGATCGCCAAGTGGACGGTTCACGCGAGCGTTTCCGATGGTGGGGTGACCGGTACGCGTGATCCATGTCCTGTGTTCGCGCTGCACGCACGCTCAAGCAACATCCAGATGCCGTATTCCGTGATTCCCATGCACTCTTGGTTCAGCATGCGTCCGGGACCTTCGCCCAAATCGACCTGAGACACTCGCATCGGCCTATTGATGCAGTGCCGAGGGTTGCGTTGTCTTGGAATGCTGTCGACGGTTCAGAAGGGGCGCTAGCTTTCGTTGCCGACAAACGAGGCAAGTGGGAGGTGCCCTATGACGATGTGTGAGTTCTATTCTCACTCTATCCTGGCACCGCTTATGGTTCTTCGTCGCCAGCCACCCAGACAAGCGCTCATTACTCCCTGACCGGAAACTGAAACTGAAAGCATTGGGCGACAAGAGTCGTATTCCATGTCTGCAGAACATGGGAATGTATGTGCGCGTACCCCCATCCGAAATCACTGGCCCAGATGCGTTCGCGAGACTTGCCAAGGGTTATATTGTCCCCGATAAGCCAGAGAAGAAGAAAGAAGTATGTTCTTTGAACGCGGAGGTGGGTATATGTCACTTCAGAATCGCATAAGCTTTCACCAAGGACACTGGCAAACCTGCATTTTGTCTTCCTTAGGTTGCTGTACAAGCTGGGAACATACACGCTGCCCAGGCGTGGATCTTATTGGGATCACTTCTAACGGACATCGTCCCAGAATCAATTACCGCCTCGTTACCAGCTGGGGCCGGTGTCGGCCAACCGTATCCGCCCATCTACTCCACCTCAACGCCTGCTGTTCCCCCTACGACTGAAGGCGTGAGTTTGCATGGCTCTGGATTAGTCTCCAAGCCTACTTCTTACCGCGCGACTTCGGTCGATTCTGCCGTCCCGGCCGTTCATTTGGTCCCATCACCCCTCCACTCCCCACCTCAAGCTCGCAGTGGCAACAATTCAACGCCACGTTCTGCATCGATCAATGGTGCCAGCCCTGCCGTGTCTGCATCCAACGAGGACCGCAAACATCTGCGACATCGTTCCGACACACAGCCCCCTCCACCCACGAAGCCTCCCCCAAACTCGCGGAATCTGACTCCCGCTTCCTCGGCGTCGTCATCGCCGCGCCATGTCCCTGTCTCTCTCCCTTCAACACAAGCCCTCCCACCCACGACGACGATGACTCCGACCACAGCGGCGCAGAGAAGGCCCTCTATGCTCGTCTCGACCCCTTCGCCGGCGCATGCACACGCCCGCAGGCCCTCAATCTATAGCCGCGTGACAAGCGCGCACAGTGAGAGCCCAAGCGTTGCGAGCGTGAGCGACAAGAGCCTTCGACACGTCGGCGAGGGTGCGCTCGATGACTCAGATTCCTCGGACGGCGGCGCAGCGAGCGTGGCTGATAGCCATGGCAGCGAGGCCGACCACGTCGAACTGGCGCCTGCGCCGCCCGCGAAGCCGACGTTGACCAAAGCCCGAAGCGTGAGCTCCGGCAGAGCGGGGCCTGTCCACCCGAGTCCGCTATCGCGACTCGCGGGTCAGCAGCAGTGGACGGAAGACGAGAAGGAAGGTCCCAAAGGCGGCGTCGAGGACGATGACGAAGCGAGTCCGTCCCCTGTTTCTTCGGACACCGACGGGCAGCGCAGCGAAGACTCGGATGTGGACGTCAGACATCGGACGGTGACGGTCAAGTCGCATTCGATCACGCGGTCGAGGTCGAGGAAGAGGTCGGGTGCGAATGCGAGGCGGTTGAAGAGCCGGAGTCGGAGCTCGACGGTTGCGTCGCTCGCGGCTCCACTACTTTCGCCCCCGGGGTCGTCTCCCAGTGGAACGCTGAGTTCTCCACCACATTCCGGTAGCGCGGTTGCTAGGAGGGGTAGTCAAAGCAGTGTTCAGACTGTCATCGCTGTCTCTCTTCGCGAACAAGACAACGATCTGGCTCCGGTGGATTTGGGGAAGGACAAGGAGCCTGAAAGCTGGGTGGAAATGAGCCATAGACAAAAGGTTGCGGTCATGGCAGAGGAACAAGGGCTACGGGGAGCAGGTTGGCGCGCGCTGCGAGATGCTCTGGAGGAGTATGCTGACGAGGTTTGTCGTTCGCAATGCTACGTTGGAGAGATCGGGGAGCTGAAGCGACACGATCATCAGGGTAACGTCCAGATGTGTGCGATGCTCGCACTAGTGGCTTCGGAGGAGCTCGAGCTCGAGCTCTGCCGAACGATACAGTTCGTCGAAGCGTATGTCGGTGAGTGGGTATGGTCATGTCGTTGGATAAACTTTCTCAACCTTTTGTGCTAGACATGTTGATGCGATATCGACTTCACACGTGCGCAGCGTACCTACGGAAGTATTCGCAGGTGGAAACAGTGCAGAAGACGACGAGGGTACGTCCTTGCGAGCAAATCCGCGATCTCTACTCCATGTGACGGCTGAAACATAGCTCGAGACTGTCATCTATACCGCATGCCGCAGGTGCCGCAAGCCTGTCGTCGCCGTTCGTTCTAGGAATCCGTTCGTGAAAGCGACGCATGCGATATGCGCCACGTGCAAGGAGGTGGTGGCGAGATGTTCGATATGGTGCGTCGTCCGATGTGGCCCAGCAGGCCGGTGTGCTGACTTGCGGCAGTCATCTTCCTGTCCACACGCTCCTCTTTCAATGTTCGGTATGTTCGCACGGAGGCCATCAGGAATGTTACAGACGGTACTACATGGAACGACCGATGGTCGAGCTTCCATCACCTTCGATCACACGAGGTCGACAGCTGCAGAGAGATCAGGAGGGCGAGAATGAGGCAGGGGATGGACACAGTGTCAATGAAAGAACGGGAGAGAGAAGTATGGCGGGACACGCTTGTGCGGCTGGATGTGGGCATATCTGCTGGGCCGCTGTTGGTCAAAGGAGTGATGAACAAGATGCTTCGGCGGATGTGAAGACAAAGAGTGGTTCGCGCTGAATACCGTGTAACAGCGTGTCTGTTTCCAGATACAAAAAACATACAACGTGTTCTTAGTCGAACCAACTCTTCGGATTCTTGAATATTCTTCAACATTTCGGCTTCTTTTGTGTCCTGATCTTCGGCCCCAAGATCGCTTACAATACTCCCACTTCGCCTCCGGAGGCGTTTTTACCAGCACGTTCCCGGCCCACACTCCAGGTACAGCAAGCCCGAATCTGGTTCCCCTGTCGACGAGGAGGTTGAATTCCACGGCGCGACCACGGCGCAAAAGATGCCCCCGCCTCGTCCACGCGTCGTTGCAAAGTAAGAAAGCTGTCCCCGCGGGACTGGACGCGCGCGAAGTGACGCAAGTCTTGCTCGTTTACGGGGGCTGATGTCGGTGACGACGCCGAAACCAACAGGCGAGGACGTTTGGGTCTGAGTCGGGACTGTCGCAGGAACGACGACGGGTTCGCGAGGACGAGGGATAGGCCCGTCGAGGGCTTCAAAGTAACGGTAGTTTTGGCGTGAATGCCCGGGACGTGGGTGAGGCTGAGGCGGCCGCAAAGTAAGATCGAGGTCTTTGAGGGCTGCGTGCGCGGTGCTCATCGGCCTGACGGCGGCAGGCGGGAGGATCCCGCTTATTGTCGAACCGTTTCATGCTGGCTGTCTCGATTGGATAATCTGGCACCGTCGGGGATTCGAGGTAGGAGGATGGAACGTACCGCCGATGGAAGAAGATGGGCGGAGGGGCGGGAATGTGCAGGAGAGGCCGCCGCCGCCCTCATCCCGGGATTTCTTGTACCTTGTTGAGATAGCCGCTATGCGCTCGCGCATGGGTGACCATCGTGGTTGAATCCAGGATAGCTGCCACTAGATTGAATTCTCTCCCAGTGAACACGGTAGCCACTCCGTCTGCACGACATGAAGAACTGACAGCCTCGCAGATGGATTCCGATTCCCCATGGGAAGAAAACCCGCAGGGAGAACGTGCCCCAGAGGCTGACTGGACCAAGCTCGCCACGGAATTCACCAACGTACGCTTCACATGCGTCTCACGTTCCCTCCCTGTCATTTCTCGTCCGTCATAGTCCGGGTACCGAGAGGGCATCATTGCAGGCAAAGAAGCCTTTCTGCAAGCAGGCTTTGACGCAGGCTTCGCCGACGTCGGCGTGCCCATCGGTCGCGAGCTTGGCAATCTGCGTGGGGCAGTGTCCGCCATCGCGTCGCTCCTGAACGCGCAGACTCCCGGTCCCCTGGAGCTCGAGGAACTTCGTAGCATATCTTCCGTCCTCTCGACCATACGGTTCTCCGATCTCGCCCCTCGCGATCTCGAAGCTGAACGACATGCCCGAGAACAATACCTTGGCGTCGACGGTCCAGCGGTCGCTGACCACGACGCAGAGACAGCGCCACGAGAAAAACGACCGGCGATGGAAGACATCGCCAGATTGAAAGAAAGGCTGGCTTCGCTCGCCACGAAGCTCGGGTTAGCGTTCCTGGCATGATAATCGGGTAGCCCCCCGCCCCCACACCCCTTTGGTACGCTCATCATCGTACAGCTTTCGCGCATTGCAGCCTCTCACGGCCGCCCGCAGTGACGGTCACATCGTCGAAATAACTTTGCTTATGGTACGGATAGAAAAAAACGCCGGATATGTTTCCAACTCTAATCATGGCGCCGCGTGATCTTACATGAATTGATTGATCCGTGGTACGCTCGCAACGTAACGACTCGCTCTTCTTTCCACGGGGATGCGTTGCCCGCGACGACCGTGATGTACGTAGCGCATCCACGTGCGCTCGCATGGCAACAGAAAGGAAGTCGCTCACCATCCTCCCCCTCAAGAGCGGTGGGTTGGCCATTGTTGCGAGGATGTCCCGGGAGAGGATTGCGTCCAGCATTCATCTCGCAGTCGACTTTTACAGCTACTCGTGAGTCAAGCAATCATTTCTGGTTTAGCCCAGAGACGGCCATCACTCCTGGGCAATACGTATCATTACACGCCAATGACCTTCGCCTCGTCGCCTGGTTGCCTCCTGTCTACCGTACATCCTGAACATCGATCACTTGATCAAATAAACCTCGACTCCCATGAATCACGACTCGCTCACGTGAAATAGATCACCATTGCACAATCAAACTAGTTTTTACAACCCCGTGTGAGTAGAAAAAAAAGTCAGACAATAAATATGTCGATCGCCTTGCCGAAAGGGAGGGTATCCACGATGCATGCAAACCACGCTAGAGAGTGGGTTGAGCCCAACAAGGAAAGAAAGAAAGAAAGAAAGAAAGAAAGGAAAAGAAAAGAAGAGAAAAGAAAAGAAGAGAAAAGAAGAGAAGAGAAAAGAAGAGAAGAGAAAAGAAGAGAAAAGAAAAGAAGAGAAAATAAAATAAAATAAAATAAAACTAAAGAAAAAAGAGATACGGGGAGAGTGTGAGAAAGTGGTGAGCAGGTTGGAAAGAAAAAAAAAAAAAAGGAAAAACATTCTTTGAATCTTGAACTGATATCACAGTTTGCCGAGCATGCATATATCGATATAGAGAACTAGAGATACAAAAAAAGGGGGGGAGAGAGCGATACGTTCATAAGCACGCGCGATTCCACAGACAGACCGAGAAGAAACGCGTCGGGCACGCGCCAATTTGAAAGGACTCACAGATGGAATTCGTCTCGACTCGGGACGGGACGGGGACACAACCGCCGTGTAGGGAGAGAGAGATTCAAAACAGCCGACGACGACGAGCAGCGCCATCGAGTTCGCAGCCCACGCTGCGGCTCCTCGCGCCGGGATGACCGCGCACGAGCGGGATCGGCGTAGCGCTGGGCTCCCTGAGGAACGCACCCGCGGGGGTCTCTCCCAGTTTGAAGGTGGGCGAGTCGTCCGTCGCGCGCGCGCGCAATCGCGATCTCAGCGGCCACGCAGACGAAACCGGAACCGGAGGGGTGCTCTCAGCGCGTTTGCCGCCCTGCGATCCCGAGCGTTGCATCGCGGACACCGTCTCCGCGACGTGCGCGTCCCGTCCACAGCTGGGTTCGCAGCCCAAGTCAGACCGTGCCGTTGAAGCTCCCAACGAATGAGCAAATCGATTTCCGAGCCGAGCGTCCGCCTTTTTTGGGCTCCGGCCCCGTTCGACGAGGGATGTGGGAGACACGAGCGCTGACCCACCGATGTGCAACGGCGTGGGGGATGATGCGCTCAATACAGAGTGATCGACGCGTTCACACTCTGTCGCAGGCAGCAGCCGCGTGGTGGGAGGTCGAGATACACTCCGGCTGGTACTTCTAGTCGAGAGCGAGCTAGAAGTGGTGACAGACGCACGAGAGAGGGACCTGCGGGGGCGGGAGGGAGAGAGAGGGGCGAGGGTGGAATTGTGGTGGGGACAAGCGCGAGAACATGACCGCGACTTGGAACGCGTGCATGTGGATGGGTCTACGAACTCAAATTCGTCCGCATGAGGTACACAAGACGATTCGTCCACTTCGCCCCAACCAACGTCCCAGGCCATCTCGTCCACCATCACGATGGTCCATCGGTTCTGTACGTCACGCTCAAGGCATCCCCTCAACACACGATCTGCTCCGCGACCCATGTTGGATGGCATCTCATACACGCCTGCAACGAGCACGTTAGTCAATGGACGACTATGAGCGCTCTTGACCCACCATACAGAATTTTCATCGTCAACCTCGGCTCGAATGGATCGGAAAAAGGAAGTCGACCGGTGAGCAGCGCATAGAGCAGAGACCCCAATGCCCACATATCTTGAGCGGGGTTCGCACCGCAATGCTTTCCAGACGTGTGCGGGGACAGCAGTTCCGGCGCAGCATAGGGTAATGAACCCGGTTGAAATGCGTGAGCGGGATGGACAGGGGCGGGGGAGTTGGGGCCGATGGGAGTCGAGGTGCGATGGCGGCGAGGGCCATGACGCAAGATGGATGCATGGGCAAGGGGCGAGGCTTTAGCGTATTGCTGGACACTAACAATGGTGGAACGATGGCGATGATGAATGGGCAAACTTTCTTGGCCCACGAGACGCTCCTCGCCATCGGACTCGCCGATCTTACGAGCGAGACCAAAGTCGCAAATCCGACAGACGCCCATTTCGTCTACAAGGACGTTTTCGAGCTTGATGTCCCTGTGGACATAACCGGCAACCTCGTGCAGGTATCGTACACCTCTGACGACCTGGCGAAACATCATGCCGGCGTCGTCGTGTGGCAAGGCGGGAGAGCCATCCCGTTTGAGGATATCGAAAAGAGAGCCGGCGGGGCAGAAGAGTGTGACGAAAAAGTCGGCATAGGGTGTATGCTCGGCGGAAAAGAGAGGGAGGATGTGTTCGTGGCTGAGTGACGACCAGACATCGGTTTCGTGGTCGAGACGTTTCCTGGCAAAGGATGGGTTGCTTTGCTTTGCCATGTCTGCTCGCCTCACGATCTTGATCGCAACGATGCCACCTGAGGGCGAGGAGGCCCGTCTGATGGAGGAAAAGCCGCCGCGGCCAATGACCGGGCCTAGCACGAACCCGGCGACAGGCTCACCCTCGTCATCAGGGACGCGGGTGGGCTGCATGGGTGGGGTGAATGCGGCCAGAAACATGGCTGCAGAAGAAAGATGGGCATCCTCGGCGTGGGGAAAGAGGGAGCTTGATGAGCTCAAATCTTGACGAAGCTTTTGTGAGAGCTGGTGGTCAAGATCCGAAGAGCCAGCGCCAGGAGTGGCGTAGCAATCTGGGGACTTTTGCGAGTTTTGACAGATAGATTCCCAAGGATTTGGGAGGGCCTCCATGGAAGAGGGCGGGAGGAAAGGCGGACGAGGAGCGAATAACATTGCAGCGCACATGAAAAAGACGAGGATGAGGAGAAGAAGAAGGGGGACTGTGGGAACATATTTCCATCCCTGTCGCTGCCCATTTCGCTTCCAACGCCGCCACCCGACACACTCGCCGCCGGAGCCGCGCTCGCCTGTCGCTCGTCGGTCGCGATACAGTACGTCGTCGTCGACTACGCGCACCCGGGTCAAATGCAGAAAGCATATTCATTCATGTTGCATTATCCAAAAAAATATCGCGGGTATCGTATTAAAACACACAATGAACCCGGGGCGCATGGAAAAACGAACGTGTACTGGATCCCGCTCAGACGGTCGCCACATGTCCACCGTAAACGCCGTCCGCCGAGGCAGGTCAAGCAATTCGTGTCCGTAACGTCCGTTGTGAAAGAATCTGGGAAAATGGGGAAACGGGGCTCGTGCGTATGTAACTCTAGTGTGGTTGATCGTACGGCAGTGTCGTTCGTCAGAGCAGCAACGACGTAATCCCGAGCCCCGACACCAACGACAAGATGACCGTCAAACTCGAGACTCCCCAACTGCGTTCGCCGGCGTTCGCAATGAGGACGATTGCACTCTGGGTCGTTGCCGTGACGTTGCGCAAGGCCTGCGTAGGAAGCATGTTCGGAGACACGGAGAGGAGCCATTGCGGCGCGAGAGGGGTGCCGTCGAACTGGTACAGCTGCAGCGTGTATCCTCGCACCGGGTCCTGGTAGATATTCCACCCAACGTAGAGCTCCGTGTCGTTGTAGTTCTCGATGAAGTTGGATACCGGTGCGCACGGGTCTTGTATTTGTTGGTACCCGTCTCCAAAGGGGTACATGACGATGGATCCGTTGGAGAGGAGGTTGTAGGTGCCGTGACACCAGTTCATGACGCCAGTGATGCAGCTGGGTTGGGTGCCTAGCGCGCAGGTCAGAGACGAGACGGGAAGCGAGAGCGGCGGTGTTACCGTTTCCTGTCATCCGGTACCGGGCGATCTCGTAGTAGCCGTCCGAGGTGCTGGATGGGCAGACGCTCAACATCGGATGGGGTGGTGCGTCGCGAACGGACTCACAAAGAGTATGACATGCCCGTGGTCGACGGGTAGATGAATGATTCGTTGGCCGGCTGCGCGAAGCCCTGCGGGAGTGGGTGTGAGCGCTGCCATGAGAGGGTCGTGGGACGACGGACCGAGCCAGTGACGACGTTCTGACTTCCGGAGGCCCAGGTGCCGACGATGGACGTTACATTGTGGGCAGAGTCGTAAACGATGGCCTGACCGAGTGCAGGGGCCGCGAGGAAGAGCGAAAGAAGGGAGAGGCGGAACATGGAGGCGAGGGGGAGGTCGGCCAGGCTTGCGAGGACAAGGAGAGGGCAAAGAATGGTGCTTTGCTGGCACTGCGGAGGCGGACGCTCAAGACGACGACGGGATGAGAAGGTGGTGCTGTGCTTGGCTCTGTTTGGTCACACCTCCTTGTTGTTTTCAGACTGGTCCAAGTACGCCAGCCACGGTCTACACATTTCAATCCTTTTTCAGATCCCTCTGCACAACAAACACGCGCTCGCCATCGTCAGCCACGGTCAGCTCCTGCATGCCTCTCACGCCCTCCAGACCCTGCACGCCACGGCCCTTGGCGAGCACAATATATGTCTCTAGGCCGTCGCCGACCTCGATGTGGCGCTCGGTTGCGCTCGTGAAGGAATCGATGACTATCGACAGGACGGTCGGCAGCGGCAGATGCGCGGGATGCGACGTGCCGGGTGCCGGTCGCTGGTTCTTGAAGTCGATCTGGTCGGCGTCACGGACGGGCCGCGTCGGGAAAAGATCGGAGACTTGCCTGGTTGTCCAAGAATGGCTGCACTAGCGACTGTGCGGCGCCTGCTGCGCGGCATGCCTCGCGCTCGTACGAGCCGACAGGGTCGAAGGAGTAGACAGCGCCGGTGCCTGAGCGCATGGAGTGAGCGAGCAGTGCGGGTGCACGTGTGTACGCACCATCGTCTTCGATGCCGCCCAGGATGTTGTACACGTAATAGGGAAAGAAGCGTCGGGCGTAGAGCATGGTCTGAATCAGTCGCGCGATGGCGCGGAGGGGCATGTCTTTGGAGTGGGCATGGCGGTACCACTGCGGAGCGGATGAGGGGGGTCACGGGTCGAGGGGGGAGCACGCACCTCGAGACGCTGCTTGACTTTCTTGACAAACATGTTTCCGTCTGCTGCAAAGCCATTGACGGCGAGAACAGCGCGGTCTGTGCTATGTGGAGGGTGAATGGGTGGGACGGGGGGGAAGGGGGGGCACGTGGGGCGCACAGTCGAAAGACCTTTGGTGCGTATCTGGTCTGTATGCTGTAGCCCTCGCTCTGGCGGGTGTCGCCTGCGATGATGGCAAAGTCGGCGCCGGCGATGGCGAGGATGGTGCCGCCGTTGTCGGTGTAGGGGTTGAACTGGCGCTGGTGCGGGTCGGGCATGAATGAGAGCAGGAGCAGGGGCCAGGCCGCGTCAGAGGGTCGGGGTTTGAAATGTGCTCCCCGTCGCGATGAGTGAGTGCGTCGTGCAGCGAGACCGGCCCAGCGATTGAATCCCGCCCGCAGACGCAGACGCACTCGACCGCCGTCTCCTCTTCGCCATCCCCAAAAAGGGTGCGCGTCCTGCCCGCCTCCCGACGCCCGACGCCCG
>JBBPOI010000030.1:0-44703 GCA_038091355.1 Phylloboletellus chloephorus | reverse complement strand
ACGATACGCCCAGGGCCCCAGCGCGGGGCCCGGCTCTCCCCACCCCCCCCCCCCCCCCTTCAGCAGCGGCACACCAACGCGTTGAAGAACGACACAGAAATGCCCAACCCGTTTCGTTGTTGTTCTTGCTCTTCTCACACGTTGACAGACATTCTTGATCGCCTCCTGGAGTGAAATCCTTGTGCGTCTTGGAAACATGCCGAGCTGTCCAGCGCTGCGTTGCGACAGCGAGCTGCGCGCTCGCGGACGAGAAAGCCCGTTGCATGCTGCTTCGCAAGGCCCGACCACCGTCCGCTCTCCTCGTCTTTTCACGGACCGAGTCCTGGATGACCATCTCCCCGTTGTCATTGTACATGCCTTTCTTCGCGCAACGCGTCGAGCAGCCACGGGTACAACTACACAAAGACTCTGGGATCGAGAAATGATACGCATGCCCATCCATTTCCTTCACTCTTGAGGAGGATTAAGTAAGTAAGAGTGACAGCGTGTTGCTACCATACCCATACCTTGCTCGTCTTCATTTTGTTCCCAGTTTTGCAGGGTTGGGGAGTTCAGAAGTTTACACGGGAAGAAGAAGAGTGAAGTATTCGAGCATGGTGCAATGAACCCGTCTGGGATGGTGCGGCAGCATCAATAAAAAATGCAGGCTGGAGCCCAAGTTCAGAAGCGCTGTGGGTCCCGGTGGGTGCAGCATGTTGCGTTGCGCGTTGTCTTCGTGCCGTGTATGTGACGACGCGATTTATAGAGAGTGTTCACGAGTGCTCAATAGACTATTACGGTTCCGCACAAACGAGTATGTACAATCGTCCGTCTGTCCGTCATCGACTGTAATCCTCACTGCACATACTTGCACGACATGGAACGCCTGAAGTGCCCGACGTATTACATATCCGATGGCATACATATAGGCAGTAGTGCTTCGCCGCTTGTAGATTATTCTTCCTTCCTTCGATCTCCCTCGGAAACATACGCTTATCCCCATTCTGTATTCTGCCCGAAACCCTAACTGTTGCTGCGCCCCCCTCTACGGCGGCCTTCCACTTTTAGTCAGAGAGCTTTGTTGATATTCCCCCGTCGTCATCTCATAGTAGCGCTGGAGAGAACGGTCGAGATTAGAAGCGGCATAAGAGTTCGGAAGAGAGGACGAGATGTCGAGGAGAGAGGGAATGTCGGAGTCCGATGATAGATTGCCCTCAGCCTGCAGAGGGCTGTCTGGTGAGGATAGTCGTCGATTTTCAGTGTTGTTGTTGTTCTTGGAAATATCGGCGGCACTGGCGATTGGGTTCGATTTTTTCGGTAGGGGCGTCATGGGAAACGTTTGGCGGCGGTGTCGGTATTCGGGGGCGGTTGCGGTGCGCCGTGAGTGACTGCGAGTGACGGGCGTGGTGTCGGATACGGTGGTAACGTCGTCGGGAGAGACGACAGCCGTCGCAGATATGGATACGCTTTGTTACGCTCAAAAAAAAAAAAGTGATAAGCCGCCATGGAGGGGGGGCGGCAACACCTAGGGTTTCGGGCAGAACACAGAACGGGGATAAGCGTATGTTTCTGAGAGAGATCGAAGGAAGGAAGAATAATCTACAAGGGGCGAAGCACTACTGCCTATATACCCGGAGAGACTGTATGCCAATCAGACCTGGAATGTCTAGAATACTTGGAGAGACTGTGTGCCATTGGGTATGGAATACGTCCGGAACTTCAGGGGTTCCGTGTCGTGCAAGTATGTGTGTGTGTCGGAGTGGGGCTCCTGGATTCCGTTGCAGTGGCATTCAATGTGGTGAGGAGCATTCAAATCTTGGACGAAAAAGCAAGTCCAGGACACCTCCTTGTCTTCAACGACCGTCGAGTCCGGCCCGACAAAAAAGTGGACAAATCCGGACTCGAACCGGAGACCCCCCGCATTCAGCACCATGCTAAGCGGATGTGATAACCAGCTACACCATATGCCCGACATGACAAAATAACCTATCTCCCAGACATGCGGATACATCCCGGCAGTCTCAACTGCCCAATGTTTTTGACGTTTCACAGACACCACCATGTCGACGACGACGACGACGACGACGACGATCGACCTCAAAATCGAGTTCGGCGGCGGTCTCGAGCTGCTTTTCGGGCGGCAGCGCACGCACCACATCCGCCTCCCCGCCGTCGTCCCCGGCACGACCAAGTCTGCGGACGTCACCTCCCTGATGCACTACCTCCGCACGCACGTCCTCGAGGAACGCCCGGAGCTCTTCATGGAGGGCGACACGATGTAAGTCCCGTTCTTCGCACGCGGTTTGGGGGACGCTGACGCCCCGCCCCGCCCCCCCTCCGAGCCGTCCTGGCATCCTTGTTCTCATCAACGACACGGACTGGGAGTTGGAAGGCGAGGGTGCGTATGAGCTGAAAAGTGGAGACGAGGTCGTTTTCATCTCGACGTTGCATGGCGGATGATCGCGGGCCCCCGGGCTGTAGAAGGGGATCTTGCCCATGGATGAGTCGTCTGAATCAAGATCGTGGCTCTGTAGCGACGAGGATGCTTTAGTGGGTACATGAAGCCCAGTGTACCGAGCCTAGTCTAAGTGGATCGTCCGTCCCTGGCCTCCTTTACATACGTCTGCATAAGCCCCACCACCTTTTTCAAGTTCTGCCCAAACTTGGCCGAGATCGGGACCACGTCCGCGCCAGCCATGGCCATCTCAGTCCGAACGTAGTCCTCCAACCGCCACAGCTTCTCCCTCGCCTCACCCACAGCGCGCTCGTCCCCGTCGCTCGCAAGCAGATCGGCCTTGTTGGCAATGACCAATCGCGCCTTGGCGCTCATCCCAGGTTGGTACTTCTCCAGTTCGTCGCGCAGGATCGCAAGCTCGTCCCATGGAGCGGGTCCAGAAAAATCGACCACGTACACGAGCGCGTGAGAGCGCTCGATCGATCGCAAAAACGAGTGTCCAAGACCGACGTCCTCCGATGCACGCGAGATCAGACCCGGGTTGTCCGCGATCGTGAAACGGAAGGACTCCAGAATGGCGAACTGGTCCAGCGAGGAAAGGTTAGCCACCGTAGTGGAAGTGTGCTGCTCCAAGGAGGATGGCTCGGGGCTGTCCTCCTCTGTCACCTCTGGTTCTGTGTCTGCCATCATCTGTTCCAGTTTGCGGGCCTCCTCGACGGCGGTTTCCTCAAAGACATGCATGCCATGAAGTTCTCCCTCAAAGGTACCGTCGCCGGCGACTCGGATGACACCAACGACTGGGTTCAATGTTGTGAACGCATAGCTCGCTACCTCTGTTTTGGCACGGCCACCAGTCAGAGCGCGTAGTAAGGTGCTCTTCCCAGCATTGGGCATACCAACGAGCCCAACGTCCGCAATGATTTTGAGCTCTAGTTCCAGTGTGACACGGTCGCCATCATGACCCTTGGTGGCAAACTTGGGAGAGCGGTTGACGGGCGACAAGAAATGAGGGTTGCCTAGACCGCCGTTGCCGCCCCGTGTGACCAAATGGCCCAAGTATTCCATTTTGCCGAGAGCGAGGGGCGCGTTGACGTCTTCGACGACTTCTTTAAGATCGCTCAGGTCCAGGTGAATGGGATGACGCGCCCTCTGCATCCGCGCCCATCGCCGCTCGCGCTCTTCTCTCCAGAGCGCTGCTTCGGCTTGCTTGAACACGTCCCTGTTGACGTTGTCGTCCTCGTAACGCGGATAGTGCACCCATCTGCTCGCCAGCATCTTCGTCCGCCGTGCGTCGAAGCTCAGTCCCTCGAGCGACTCCTCCTCGGCCTCCCACTCGTCCTTGGTCCGCCGCGGATCGTCGCGCGGGAGCTCGCGCACGACCGTCCCGAGAGGGACTTTGATGATCGTCGGCACCGCGTTCCTACCGTTCTGCCATGTTCCGCGGCCATGATTACCAGGCAGACCGCGGACGCGCTTCGGGATCGAGGACAGCGTCGTTAGCTCGGTGGTGGGCATGACGTAGACGTCCCCGCCGCGACCACCGCTCCCGCCCGAGGGCGGACCCATGGCCTTGAACTTTTCTCGATGGAACGCGACACAGCCGTTCCCGCCTCTGCCTTGGAGTACGAGCGGATGAGGTCCTCAGCGCGCGGGGGGAATGGGGAGGGCAGCGTACCGCCTCTGACATGGATGATGACGTGGTCGAGAAAGGTTTCGCCCTGTTCGCTGTTGATGTGAGGCTGTGGTCAATGGTTGGATGTGGGGGGAAACCGCTGACCGCTTGTCGTCGTTTACGCTCCGTCCTTCGCTGCGACCGGGGGCTGCTTTGGGCGTCGCTGCTGCTCAAGTCGTTTTGGACACCCTCTGAGGAGAAATTCAGTGAGACCGCGGTGGATGAAAAGGGCCGTCGCCATGCACGCAGCAGCGAAGATCTGAACATGAGTTAGCACTCGTCGCAAACAACAACGGTAAATATCTCTCCTCGTACATTACACGCCTAGTACACTCGTTACAACCCAAATATTATCAAAGATGCGATTGGAATCACGACATTAGACGACGCTTCTTTCCGTACGCAATCCCAGCAGCCTGCTCGGCGTCAAGGCATGCCCCGCGCTCGCCGCAGCCTTGTCATCCCCCCCGACCGGTGGTGCAAAGACCTTTTTGGGTGACGTGTGAGGGGAGGAGGCTGAGGTGCTGATGCGCAGCAAGAGCGAGGCAGCGGTCTCGTCGTCTTGGGTATAGACAGGGGACGGCAGAGGAGAGGCTCCCGTGCGCGGACGACGAGCGAAGCCGCAGAAGCGCGGCTGCATGTGCATGGCCGCGGGTGGAAGGAACGCGCTCGGCGATGGGAGGGTGAGCACGGGTGGGATCGCGAATCCAGCTGTGGAGGGTACGCAGATCGCCGAGGTAGGTGGGGTGGGTAATTGGGCCGTTGGCGTTGCGCTGCTGACGGCAGAGGACGGGGAGGATCGCCGGTCCTCGGCAGTAGAGAGGAGCCAGGCAGATATGGAGGGAAGACGAGAATTGGGTGGTGCGACAGACGAGCACCTCGAGGGGACCGGGTCGTCGGGAATAGACCCGCGCCTCCTCTTCCTGGACCTCCCGTCATCAGCGGAGAGGGAGATGGGCTCGCTGCACCGCGGACAGCCCTTGTCCTCGAGTCGCTTGACCTTCTCCGCCAGGTCCTGGAGATACGCTACGGTGCGCACCAATATTTCCAACTTGAACTCCTTTTCCCCGGAGCCCTTTGGCTTGGGCTTACCGGGGTCGTGTTCGTCAGAGTCGGAGTCGTCTGCGGCGGGATGCTTGTACTCGGGAGGGACGAGGTCTCTCAGCGTGGCGAGCGCGCCATTGATTTTCGTGCGCCTGGCTTTCTCGATGAGAGAGTGGTTGACTTTGCGCTGTGCCTCACGTGCGGCGCGCGACAGGGTCCCAGGCTTGCGGCCACGACGCTTGGGGGGAAGGAGGCCGTCGTGGGGCTGAGGAGGGCTGGACAAAGACGAGACGGAGGCGGGGGGCGGGATGGAGGCTGAGCGGAGACGCTTTGCGCGGCTGTCCATCTGGGATTGAGGAGGGAAGGGAGGGCGTTTATGAGCCAGACGTCGTCCGCAGCGATTGGCCACGACCCGCACGTGTGTGCCCACCGCACTGCACGTTCAACACGAGCCCCCGAGTCTCGTAGCGCTAGACGTGCATGTCGTGGACAGTGAATACAATGACTCCCACCGCCTGAGCTTGCCCCCATGTTCCGTCGCTCCTCTGCACGACTCGCGTCCGCCTCCGCCCACATCCACCGCCGCACTCCCTGGCACTCCCCCCTCCGTCGGCCCATGTCCTCCGCCGTGCCCGATCTCCCCCCGGTGCCCTTCAGTTTCCCTCTCTCCCCCATCCCCAACAACCCGCTCGGCGATGGACGGTACATCAAGACAGCCGGCGCACTCATCATCGGGTGCGTATCAGATCGCTTGCTGTATCCCTGCGCGCCTAAGGCACCGAAGCGACGAGGTCCTGAATGGCAAGACTCTCGACCGCAACTCGAATTACTTTGCGCGCTTCTGCTTCGAGCTTGGCATAGACCTGTGAGCGTCCCCTCTGCACCAACCCCGGGACTCCACTTCATTCTCCTTCCGTCCCTCCCTCAGAAAGCGGATAGAAGTGATCCCTGACGACGAGGCCGAAATGTGCGTCTTGTCGCCACTGTGCATGCGAGCCGCTGCTGAGTGCACCGCAGCGTCGAAGCAAGTCGGAGGATGGTGGAGAGGTACGACTTTGTCATTACGTCGGGAGGCATAGGGCCTACCCACGACGGTGCGCGTGCATTTCCTCTGGCATGCAAGTCTCTCAAAGGCCGTCGATCAAGACATCACGTATGCTTCGCTGGCGAAAGCGTTCGAGCAAGAACTCGGCTACCACGCAGAGACGCTTATGCGCATGGAGGAGCTCGTCCGCCTCCGGCCTTCGTTCGCCCAACAGAACGAAGACCAGCGCATCGCGCGGAAGCGCATGGCGTTGTTGCCACACGCCGCTGAAGTCTTGTTCGTAGCGACGGACCTCTGGGTGGTCAGTCCCCGTTCGCAGCTTATGACGTCCTTCTCACCGTCCGCTAGCCTGTCGTACGCCTCGAGGGGAAACTATGTGTGTTCCCTGGCATCCCCTCCCTCTTCCAGAAGATGTTGGACAACCTGAAACCGTTCCTTCCGCTGCCACCCTCCGAAGCCCGCCCTTGCCGCCTGCAGGTGTTTACAAAGTACGACTCCCTGCGCGTTCCTGTTCCATTTTTCTCAGTATTGCTTATTTGCCGTAGTCTGCCTGAATCGTCTATTGCACCATACCTGACCACGCTACAGAAGCGGGTGAATTCGGAAGGTATCCGGATAGGTTCCTATCCCCTCCTTCAGCGTGGTGTCTACGTCTCACTTATCGGAGCAATCCGCGAACGTGTCCGCGAACTAGCCGAGGAGGTCGAAAAAGAGGTCGAGGGCCGGATAGTGTCAGAGGAGGAAGCAGAGGCAAAGAGACGCTCCGGCAGTGCCTAGTCCACACCAGGGGTCCATTGGGGATACCAGATTATTCATATGTACGCAACCTTGCATTCGCATCTTGCTTTCTCTTGTACCATGAGATTCATCTTTTGTGTTCATACAATTTTTGATTCATACGAGCTCGTGGATTTCGAGCGCTTTTTTGAATCTGTCTTTCCAGGCTAGCACATTCCAGATAAGCACCAGAGATGCCTCCGTACTCTTCAACGCTCCCAGTGTCCTGCCTATGTTATTCCTGCGTACTTTAGCACCCTCTTTATTTCGAAAGGGAAAACGTACACGAAGATGTGCTCGAGTCCGGACACGATCTCAGGGGTGCCCATGGGTACTAAAGGGGAATTAGTGTGCGATCAAAATATCTGAAATGTTTATACACGTGTTGAAGATACATGAATACGAGGGGGTTAATAACCGAGTGATTTTATATGTGGACCTGGAAGCAGAATCGATCGTGGTCGGTGAGTGGGGCTGAGTCTGGGACTCACTACCAAGTTTCGTCAGGGAAGGGGGACAGCTTCCCTGATAGCGTCGACTACGGCGCACGCGATTAAATCCTCGCTGATCATCCGCTCAAGCAGCTTGCTCATCCAGCCCAAACACTGAGCCTCGTCGGGCGATCTCTCGTCATACTCGACGTCGTCCGCACACTCGAGGACGGCCTCCCGCTGGTCGCGGGAGAAGATCCCGAGGGAAAAGGTGTCGCTGTGCTCCCTTGCGGAGCCATCGACCACGATCATGTCGGGATAGACGTATTTGTACACGTTGTCGCGGTTGTCCAGACGGACGACCTGCCAGACTTCTTCCTCGTCATCGAACACCACGTTGACCCAATAGAGGAGGACGGCTCTGAGATGGTTTGTGATCGTGCCAGACGCTTGGAGGAAGAGCTCCTTGTCCGTCTCGTCGTCCGGATAGGCGTACGATAGGGGGTTGTACTCGAAGGTCAATCTTTGGGGCATGTCGAGACGTCGTCGAGGGGGGAGGGAATTGAGTGGAGAGTAGATTAGCGCTGGGTGGAAGGTGGCTGTCGTGTGCATGATTTTATCTGTTGGATCGACTATCATATCTGTCTCATGTCCGTTCGCGGCGTTTCATTTGGGGCGGAACGCACAGTATGGCCGTCCGATTGCGCACTGACAGCCGCGGGGTTGGGCCGGGCAAGATGCGGGGCACGGCGAACATGTGGGTGCAGGCGGGACGAGCGAGGGCTGTCCAGACGCTCGACGGGGGTTTATAACGCGTGTGCTGCTCAGACGACGCATATATCCAGGGTTAGGGTTAGACAATGCAGGTTAAATAAATGAATGTCGGAGATGAACAAGGGCAGGTCTGAAACGCGTGCGAAAGTCGTCCGGTTTCCATTCTGATCACGCCCAGAAGCCACCGCGTTGCTCGCTTCCTCCTCCCTTAAATTCAACGCTCCTTCCCTTCGCTCCTTCCACTCTTTCCAATGCTCCCCATCCCCGCGCTCGCTCTCCTCCTCGCCGCCCGCCTCGTCCACGCCTCCGTCTATGCAAGTGCCCCCCCTCCGTCCCCCGCTTAGCTGAAAGCTGACCGCGGTCTCCAGGTGACCAACCCCGTCCAGGCAACCGTCTGCACGGCTGGCCAGCCCTGCGTGGTCCAGTGGGTCGACGACGGCCAGTCTCCTCTCCTCAGCGACATCGGCGAGTGTGACGTTGCCTTGTACACCGGCGAACTCGTGCGTACCCCCCAGCGTGGCGCCCTTCTTTTGCCAAGCTTCTTTTTAGGTCCTAGCCCAGTCGCTTCCCTCCGTCGACGTCTCCGCCACCTCGTCCTTTACCTTTACCGTACGTCCGTGTCCCCTGTTCCCGTGCACAGTTTTTTATGGAAGCCGTGTAGCCCAACCCTGATGCTGGTCCCGACGGACAGTAGTAAGTCACTCGGAACCGCACGACAGCCGTTGAGCTAACATGTCATCTCCACAAGCTACCTCGTTTTCACCGCTAGCAGCATCAACTACATGGGCTTCTCTGGCTCTTTCTCGTCAGTGCATTCTCATCACGCACTTGGCCCCAACTGACCTCGGTTGCGTTACAGCCTCAGTGGCATGACCGGCGGTGCTCCCACCGGTTCGTCTGCCCCAGCCTCGTCGACCCCTACCGACACAACTGCCCCATCCACTCTGTCCACCTCAGCAAGCGTTACTCCCACAGGTACAGACACTGGCACATCACCCAGTCTCTCCGCTCCTTCAGGCACTTCCACCCCTGTCGTTGGGACCACCACACCGACCGAGACGACCACTACTCCGGCTACTACGCCTGCTACCAGCACCGTCCCTACCTCAAGCCCCGCGTCCACCCCCTTGACTACTACCGCAAGTACCGTCAGTCCCTCCCTCTCATCCCCTACCACCTCTGCCTCTGCTGTTCCCACCAACGCCGCCGGCCGTGTTGGGTCTTCCGCCTCTCTCTGTGTTGCTGTCTTCCTTGCACTCGCTGGTGCTCTTGTTTTCTAAACGTGTTGTGATACTTCTACTTCAACCTTCAGAAAAACCGTATTTTGGTGTCTTTCTAAGTTTTTGTTGTATTATTCTTCTGTCACCCTGTTTACAAATACCCCCGTCTTGCGCTACCAATGCATGACATTGTCGTTTCTCTGACTCACGTGCGTGGGAGTGCTGTCTGCGAGTGGCTTGAACGCGACCTTCGTAGTATGTCTACACCTGACGCGAAGCAGTCCTCTCGCAAGCAGAAACAGAGAGAGTCCAAGTCCCAACATGCTCCCAATGGCGCAGAACGCTTCAAGACCGTCGTGCGCCGCCTGCCACCCAACCTGCCCGAAGACATCTTTTGGCAGAGCGTCCAAGCCTGGGTAACCGATGCCACCATCACCTGGAAGCTCTATTGTCCCGGAAAGAGTCGTAAGCGGTGCGTGCCATCAGGAGGCGACGTTCGATGGGATTTGATCGTCTGCACAGGGTGAACAAGGAGGGCGTGTCCTCTCGGGCGTACATTGCGTTCAAGAACGAGGAACACGTCGCGACGTTCGGTCGCGAGTACGACGGCCATCTGTTCAGGGACAAAGCGGGTGCGTCTTTGCGTCCGCACCTCATCACGCCCAGTGCTGATCGCGATCAAACGACCAGGCAACGAGTCCCGCGCCGTCGTGGAGTTTGCGCCGTTTCAGAAGACACCCGCAGAGAAGCGAAAGGTCGACGCTAGAAACAACACCATCGACAAAGGTGAGGGGGTCGAGTGGGAGAGGACGGTTTTCGTGTCGTGCTGGACGCTGATCATCGACCCCCTCCCCCCATCCTCAGACGAAGACTACGTCTCGTTTCTTGAGAGCATGAAGAACGCTGGAAAGACCGAGTCTGTGTCGCTCGACGCTCTGGGTGAGTCTCTCGTGGCGATCACTCCCCCCTCGATCATGTGTTGACGACTTTGCGGGGATATCGGTGAAGTGGCCGCCTCTCAACCGCCCCCTCCACCGACGACCACGCCGCTTCTCGAAGCTCTCAAGGCGGAGAAGTCGGCTCAGAAAGACAAGGAAACGATCCTTCGTAATCATGCTCACTACAAGGACTCCGCAGCAAGCGGCGCGCTTTCGAAGAAGGAAGAAGCAAAGAAGAAGGCTGCTGTCGCGAAACAGCCGGAGCCCGCAGCGCCCGCTGGCAAGAAAGCGAAGAAGGCTGCGGCCGCGGCCGCGGCGGCTGCACTGAAGGCGTCGTCGTCGGCGCACGCACAGGATGGGCAGGCGTCTCCGGCGAAAGGCCAACCTTCTGGCGCTCCCGGTCCCGCGTCCATCCCGGTGAATACACCTCGCACACGGCCTCCCAAGGAGCCTCACGCCCGTCAGCACCCAGTGAAAGGCGACGCGTCCGCGCCCACTCCTGCCCAAGCCAAGCCCACGGAAGGCGCGACTGCGGCACCACTACCACCAACACCCGCACCAACACCGCCGGCGCCGGCGCTGCCGTCCGGCCAGGCGCGCAAGGGTCGCCCTCTCTTCGGGCTCGGCCGGCATTTCGAAGCTGCCTTGAACGGTGCCGGCGTGGCGGTGTCTCCGGGAGGCGAACGGCAGAAGCGCGGGGAGCCCGGGTCCGGCGCGGCCGAGGGCGGCGCCGGGAAGGGAAGACGTCGGGAGGAACAGGCCCACGATGTCGTCCGGAGCATTCTTCAGCGTCCGGAGGCTGGCGGCGGATCGCCGGAGGTGGTTACCGTGCCACCGCGTCTGGGCGCGGAGGGCCCTGGAGGACATGGAGAGGCAGACGTTGCCGCCGCCGCCGCCGCCGCCAGAGGGGGTGCGAGGAGGGGGAGAGGCCGCGGCCGTGGCGCGATCCGTGGCGTTGTGGTGGACCGTTGTGCGTGTTGTTTGGCTGCGAAACTCAGAGGGTTGGGGCTGACTGGATGTTGACGCTCCTTAGGATGCTCGGGCGTGGACGAGTTCAACGAGATGCGACCCTCTTAAGACTCGCGAGATATGCCTCCCCCGCTGTCGTGGCACTCGTCGTTCGGACCATCTGCTTGCTGTGATGCAAGGTTTGGCTTTATCGACCTGGTGTTTCCTTGCAAGGACATCCGAACTCGGATGAGACAGTCGACGCTGTTCATCGACGAATTCCATGGTCCTATTGTTGTACAGCTGAGCTGTCGGTTACTCTGCACATTTTTTTGTCTTCTTTTTTTTTTTTTTTGCGTCATCCCAAGTCTTGTATTGAATCACGAATTAGCAATAGCATCTATGTCAAGGTATTGGGTATGGTAGATCTAAATCGACGCGCGACCCCGCCAAGAGAAACAGCACAGCAACATGTCCGACCAAGAGTGACGACACCTTAACCTATAGAAGAAGACAGCACATGAACGAGCGACGTGACGAAAATCACAAGCAAAGAAGGGAAAAGTGCGATCAGAGGAATGCAGCACCGATGAGTGCAGCGACCAGGCCGACGAAGCCGGTAGCAATGGCAGGCTTGCCAGCGCCGCTTGTCGAGTCGGTGGGCGCGGCGGTCGTCGCGGACGCCGAGGTGACCGAGGGCACAGGTGTAGAAGTGGCGCCGGAGGAGGAACTACCTGTAGCCGATGTCGCGGCGGCGAGGGGTGCCGTGGACTGGCCGTCGATCTCAGCCTGGATGGAGGAGTTGAAGGACCCGGTCATGCCGGTCATGCTGTTCGACGATACGTCAGCGAGGATCAGATACACAATGCAGGGAGGGCGTACGTGAACTTGGCAGAGAAAGCTTCTTCGTAGTACTGGGAGTCTGAAGGGTTCATCAACGTTTGAGAGGTGACGCGAATGAAGCTGGTGTTTTTGTTGAGAATCAAAGTCAGCAAAGATGAAACCACGGCATACTATTCGTTGCTGTTAGGGCCAATGGATGGATCTGGAGTAAACACGACGGCCGAAGCGATCGAAACGTCGATATAAGTGGCGATAGTTTGGAGGGGTGTCTGTGGCCGAATTTGGCGTCGGTCACGTAAGGCACACGGCAAGTCATACCTGTTGGATCGCGTTCCCGACGTAGACAGCAAGCGTCGCATTGCCGAATTGTGCGAGGGATGGCGAGCTTCCATCGTCTTGCCAGGTGACGGTCACTTGCTGGCCAGCCGTGTACGTGGTAGAAGAGACCGGAGAGGTGACCTGTTTCGCAGGTCAGGGTGAGCGGCAGCCAACGCACACGTGTAGGCAACGTACGAAAACGTTTGCTAGCGCCGAGGCAGTAAGAGCGAGGGATACGATGGCAGAGGAGAACATTGTTAGGGCAAAGCGAATGTGATGGAAAAGAGTGTGGGTGTAGTAGCAGAGCGACTTGACTGATGCAGGTGAAAGTGGAGAGACGAGCGCAGATAAATGAGTGGGCGACGGAGTTCCAACTTGGCGGTTACTTCCCTAGCCGACATTTCTAATCAACGCATCAACCAAACACTGTGCGTAAGACGTGGTCCGCTTTCCGTCCAGTGTGCTTGATGAGGCCGACGTAGTCCAGCTCATGCAGCGAACGGATGAACCGTGCCTGAACCTCCAACCTCCATTTCGCAAGCTGTTCATCGCTCTCCTCCACGTATTTTGGTTCCTCCTCTGCTTGCCGTTTCTTGCCTTTCTGACGGGAGGGAGTCCGCACAGCCTCAAGGGACGACTCATTTGCCTCCATGCGGCGTTTTTGCGCTTCCAGGGCGACAGAGAACGACTCAAACCAGTCGAACACATTGATCATCTTCCCACTCTCCAGGTAACGCTGAAATAAAATGCTCGTGTCGGGCATGTTCCACAAAGTTTCGTCAGTGTCGCCGCAGTTATCATTGTTCGTGATGGTAAGCGCGCCGTAGTATTGCGGATGCAACAAGCCGGAGAATATCGAAGCGCGCAGGGAGGGATTGAAGAGCTGTCGCAATTAAAATGGATCAGTCGAGACGAATAGCAAGGATATCATCTTGAGCACACCTCGGAGGGAAAGGGGGCGGAACCGGTATACCAAATATCCCACAAGGGCAGCTCTTCGAGCGTGGCAAGCCCATGTCTGATACACGAACGCATGTCAATTTTGACCACGAGGTGAAAGAAGAGACCACGCACTGGAAATACTCAACCAGCCAGTCCCCAACAGTTTCCGCCACATTCCGTACGTCTCGTGGCTCATTGTCATGCCTGCCAAGAACCGAACGGGCTGTATCAATTCGCGAAATGATTTCCTTTACTCCACCCATCTCAGCCGAGACACCAGTAAAGAAATCGTGTAGATCTGATAAGAACTCATCTAATTGACTGACTTGTAATTTTCTGCAGAGTGAGCTGTGAGCTTGAGCAATACATGACACCAGTTACTCACTTGACCAGCGTACACAGATATCTAGATGAAGTTCCAAGACGACCTCTCAAGGCTGTGCACATCAGCTCAGACAGGGTTTTGTCGCTCTTGTGACCAAGCGAGACCATGAAGCGTTGTACGACGAGGAAAAGACGAAAAGACACGCGTAACAACTTTGAACTCTTCTGGAAGGCTACCCGGGCAGTCTGGACAAGCGTAAGAAGCTCATCTACATCCCCAGCCAGCCAGCCAGTTGATTGATCTGGAACCAGGGATGAACTATGAAGTCGACCAAGAATGCAGTCGAGAAAGGCAGACGAAGCGGGATCAGCCAAGTTATTGGGCTCGATGAATTCCTCAGCGAGGAGAACGGTGAGGGGTTCTTCAAAATGTTTCATATGGGCTAGCTGAAATTATGGTGAGCAACATAGGAGCAAGAATTTAACAAGCACTGTGACCTGCAAGATGGATAACAGGCCGTCAAGAGACGGTGAATGTCTCCCGAAGAAGTCGACGAGAAATTCGATCACTGCTGGTCCGATTACGAGGTAGGGATCGAACTCGACATCAAAAAACGTCTGGCTGAAAGTTCCAACCGAGTGTTTGAATGAATGCGAGGTTACATACCTTCAACAAGATTTCATGCAGGATATTCTGACTCGTTGAGAACGAACAAGTACGAACTTGTAAGCGAGACAAGGACGATCGAGGGTAAGTCGCATGAATATATGATGGTGTTGGGGGGGAGGTCAGTGAAAGGACGAAAACAAGGGGGAGGAGAGGAATTGCAAGGCTGTAAGACGACGTCAGTTGGTGGCTGGCTGAGTCAAAGCAGACACTGAGCACCTGGAAACCTCAAAAAGGTCCTGCACGACGAAGGGGTCGAATTGCTCGAAGTCGTGCAAAATAACCACTAGACGGGTTGTGTTATTATCAGACCCTAATGACGCCTGATGAGTGCGGACGTCGCTGAGTAGCTCTACCGGGTACCTCTCGATTTACAGAGCGCGTTGAACCACATCTGAAGCAGGCACATGTCGACTGTGGACAAGGAACTTGCAGGCTTCCGTTTGATGGAGCCTGATCCGATGTAAGACGCGTGTGGCTCAGAAAAGTCGCTCGCACGTGCCTAGCTCCACCTCAGTTTTATTTATGAAGCCGGTAACGAGGGTCTTTATTGCAGAGGCGAGATTCGGGCAATCTTGTGGGAAAATGTGAGTGACGATATGGGTGCCGATGGTGTCGTCAAAGAGGCCATCCTGTCCCTCTGTTTCGAGACGGGACGAGATCTCGTCAAAAATTGACGAAGAGGTCCCGAAGACTGATAACCAGTGTGAACGGCGATAGTTGTGTTTCTTTTGCCCGCTTACCTGTCACTGATATTACTGGCAATTCCGTGTACGGCAAGCCGGGAAGAATGTCCGTGTAGGTCTTGTTGACCAACTCTGCCACTCTGTCCACGATAGGCGCATGCAAAGCGTGGATCAATTCCTGCTCCAACTTAGTGTATGCGCATATATGCTACTCGGTGGCGTACCTGGACCCTTTGTAGGCAAGTTGACCATGCTGTCCTGTATGCGGCAAGGCGTAGTTCATAGCCATTTGGAAGGTCCCTGTCTGGGAACAGGGTGTAGGACTCGACATCAATGGTGTCTGGAATCATTAGCGTGGTGGATGCTGCACACACTATGGCATTACCTGGCTCCTGATGCGGAATATAGATAGTTGTCTGTTCGATTTCATGAGATGCTGGTTGCCATTAGATATCAGAACGAACCTGATGAGTGTCGTCCAAGCCAGTTTCCTGCATCATTGATACTGTGGTTGACGTGAGGTTTGAATGGACCTACCCTAAATGTCCAATCGACGCGTCGCGACGCGTGCCATCTTTCTCATCAACGTCAATAATGTCCTCCCCGCCGAGAATCGATTTTCCGACTTCTGACATCGACGATGTCGACATGGACGGGCCTCCCCGGGCCAGCCCACAACGGCTCTTCTTCCCGGGGAGTGACCCTGCCACCCCTCTGGCCAAGCGCGTCGCCACTTTCACCCCGCTAGCGACACCAAGAAACCGCAGAGGGGACATTCACTCCTCCCTCACATCAACTACGCCCCGCCGCGTCTCCCGAAGAGCGTACCACAACGACTTGTTGAGCGACAACCTCAACTCTGATGGAACCCATATCTCCATGCCCCCGTCATCGATACCTAACCTCTCTGCACCTGCAGCCCCGACAGACGAGCCCGACGAGATCCGTGCGATATGGGGCACCACCGTGAACCTAGCAGAGACGATGAAGCTCTTCCGCGAATTCCTTCGCGGCTTCAAGCAGAAATACCGTGCACTTCACGACCGGGAGCAAAACCTACGCACAATTACATTCGATTCTCCAGATGAAGCCGAGGTCGTCGTGTACGAAACCCAGCTACGCATCATGCGTCAAACGGGACAGACCGATTTGAATTTGGACATGGTCAACTTGCTTGCGTATCCTCCTTGCAAAAAGCTATTCGGACAGCTACAAAAGTACCCTCAGGAAGTGATACCCGCGATGGACCAAGTATTCAAGGATCTCATGTTGGAGATTGCCGACGAAGACCAGCAGGCTGGTATGGAGGGCATGCAAGGAGAGCAAGGCGACGAAGAAATCGCCGATATCATGAGCAAAGTATACAAAGTTCGACCGTTCGGACTCAGGTCCGTCAACATGCGTGACCTCAACCCGAATGGTAAGTCGCTTTCTTGCTCCCGATTGTGTGATATCCCTGAAATAGCTTTGCAGACACCGACAAGCTCATCTGTATCAAGGGTCTTGTCATTCGTGCCACTCCCGTTATCCCAGACATGAAGGTGGCATTTTTCCGCTGCCTTTCCTGCTCCCATACCGTTCAAGTCGAAATTGACCGCGGCAAGATCGAAGAACCCGGTCGTTGTCCTCGAGACGTCTGTGCCTCCGTTGGCACCATGTCACTCATACACAACCGTTGCGAATTTGCGGACAGACAAGTCATGAGGCTACAAGAAACCCCGGATGCAGTGCCTGATGGTCAGACGCCTCATACTGTTTCTTTGAGCGTTTACGATGAGCTGGTCGATCTGGCAAAACCTGGTGACCGTCTTTCTGTTACTGGAATCTTCAGGAGTGTACCTGTGCGGGTGAATCCGCGTCAGCGAACAATGAAAAGTCTCTTCAAGACTTACCTCGACGTCGTGCACATTCAGGTCGAAGACGTCATTGGCACTCGGGCAAGAAAAATACACAAGGCTGAACTTGAAGCAAAGCTCATTGAGCTTAGCCGAAGACATGATCTGTATGAGCTTCTGGCGAGATCACTCGCTCCGTCTATCTGGGAAATGGATGACGTCAAGAAAGGCATATTACTCCAGCTGTTTGGTGGAACGAACAAGAACATTGCGAGAGGTGGTGGAGGTGGAGGGCCGAGATATCGTGGAGACATCAACGTCCTCCTCGTTGGTGATCCCGGTACTAGCAAGTCCCAGATTCTCCAGGTAATCTTCCATCCTTGTGCTTTCCGTCCGGTCAATTTAAATCTTTCTTAGTACGTGCACAAAATTGCTCCTCGAGGAGTGTATGCGTCCGGGAAAGGCTCATCAGCTGTTGGTCTCACTGCGTACGTTACTCGAGATCCGGACTCGAAACAACTTGTTCTGGAGAGGCAAGTTCGCGTTTATACATGGAACTTTCTTCGTGCCTAATGATATCCCAGTGGCGCCCTTGTTTTGAGTGACGGGGGTGTCTGCTGCATTGACGAGTTTGATAAAATGTCGGACGCGACTCGCAGCGTCCTTCATGAAGTTATGGTCAGTCGGCGAATCTGAGATCCCCAGAAACTCCAACTCATGGAACAACCAGGAACAACAAACTGTTTCGATAGCAAAAGCTGGCATCATCACAACCTTGAATGCTAGAACTTCCATCCTCGCTGCGGCCAATCCAGTTGAGTCAAAATACAATGTCGACTTGCCCATCACCCGAAACATCGACCTTCCTCCAACTCTCATATCACGATTTGACCTCCTGTATCTCGTCCTGGATCGCGTTGACGAGACATTGGACCGTAAGCTCGCGCAACACCTTGTTGGACTATACCTTGAAGATGCTCCGGACACTGGAGGACACGATATCTTGGTAGGTTCCCGCCGTCAACACCCGTGTATGCGCAAATTTACAGTATCACTTAGCCGCTCGAGGAACTCTCCGCATACATCGAGTATGCTCGGACGCATATCCATCCAATCCTCAGCTCCGAAGCCAGTGACGAACTCGTCGCATCCTATGTGTCCCTGCGCTCCATTGGGGCCAATGAGCCTCGTTCTTCGGAGAAACGGATCACTGCAACGACACGTCAACTGGAGAGCATGATCCGCCTCTCTGAGGCCCACGCCCGCATGCGATTTGCCGCCCACGTCGAGCTCGACGACGTCCAAGAAGCCTGTCGGCTCATGCGCGAGGCGATTCGGACGAGCGCCATGGACCCACGGACTGGCAAGATCGACATGGGCCTGCTGAACACTGGTACTGGGGTTGGGCAGAGGAGGTTGCGGGACGATATGCGGAAGGAGCTCTCGGCTATGCTGGACGGTGCTGCGGGGGCGAAGAGCAGGGGCATTCGGTGGGGAGACGCGATGAGGCGGTTGGGCGAGCAGAGTAGTATTCGGGTGGATGCGGGCGAGTTCGCGGAGGTTGTCAAGGCTCTTGAGAATGAGGGCGTTATTGCTGTCGTTGGGGAGCGCGACAGACGGATGATTAGAAAGGTGGAAGGAGGTTGAAGAGGGGCGTGTGTATGCAGTTGTGTACCACCACGGACACTTGGACATGCTTAGTATTGTTCGCAGTCGTCTCTTGCTCCGTCTCAGGCCGCGAGTGCCGAGTCGTGGATATATCGGGGCCGTGACAGCGAGGCCCATCAACCAGATTGGCACAAGACCGCTGTCCAGACCTGCCCACCGTCGACACTTGGCCACGCCCTCAAAAGCAACACAACTGGACTTTGGCTTATCCGCGCATACCACAATGGCATCGCTGACGCCGCCCCAGCCCCCGCCCACTTGGCAGCATACCGTGCAGGACCTCGAGACCATCACCACCGAGGCGCTCGAGAACAACAAAAAGGTCAGCGATGACATCGTCAAGCTGCCCGAGGACAAGCTCGACTTTGGTAGTGTGAGCACCGTTCACCGTGTCTCCTCCCCACCGATCGTCTAACCTCGCTGTTCCTTTCAGGTGTTCGTGAGTGCACTATCCCGGCCGTGGCCGCTCAGAGTTCACGTGCCTCTCGTATTATAGCTCGCACTCGCCACCGCCGAAGGTGAGCTCGATACCACCCTCGAGCCGCTCGCGTTCTATCAAAACGTCTCCACAAGCAAGGAACTGCGCGATGCCTCTACCAGAGCCGAGGAGCGCTCACGCAGGTTTGCGAACCAGGAATCAATGCGCGAGGATCTGTACAAAGCCATAGTGACCGCCGAAGCGAACGTGCGCGAGACGGGTGCATGGGAGACGTTGAGTGCCGAGCAGAAGAGACTAATCGAGAAGATGGTGCTCGATGGCAAGCGGGCTGGTCTGGCCCTCGAGAAGAAGGAGGACAAGGAGAAGCTCAAGAATCTCAAAGATGAGCTCTCCGATACTTGCTTGAAGTTCACGGTAGGTGGCTGGGCATTTGCACATGTATGGATGGGTGCTGAATCACAATGTCTTAGCAAAACTTCAACGAGGAGAACGCAAGTCACCTACACTTGTTTGTTTTTGATTGATTGATCGAACCTCCCGTACAGGGTCGCATCACCTTCTCACGCGAAGAGCTGGATGGTGTCCCAGAGGATGTGATCTCGGGGTATCCCCAACGCACGGAAGGTGACAAAGTGTTGTATGAGGTCACCTTCAAGACCCCCGATATCTTCCCTATTGTGAGCTTTGTCTGGCCGTCGATATATGCGGTCCATCTGACACTACAATGTAGTTTAAATACGCCAACAACCCGAAAACCCGCCAGGCTGCTCACGAGGCCTACGAGGCCAGACTGGCGATCAATGTTGAGCACGTGGACACTGCGCTCCGCCTACGCAGACAGATGGCTGAGATCTTGCAGTATGACTCGTGGGCGGATTACGTTACGGAGGTGAAGATGGTCAAGAGTGCCGCCAAGGCTAAGGAGGTGCGTCACAGCGACTTTTGTGTTTCTAGTGTATGACTCTTGTTCGTATGCAGTTTCTGGACGAGCTCAAGGGACATCTTGACCCTCTTGGCCAGAAAGAACTTGGGATCCTTCTCGCGCTCAAAAACGATGACCATACCAAGCGCGGCTTGCCAGTCGATGATAACTTTTACATTTGGGACTACAGGTACGCCATTCCGATCTGTGCTGTAGCCTCAGGCTGACTGTGCGCTTCTAGGTACTACGACCGCCTCTATGTCGAGCGCAACTTAAGTCTCGACGATTCCCTTGTTAAAGAGTACTTCCCCGTTTCGGTCGTCGTCCCCGCCATTCTTGGCATATACCAGAACCTTCTTGGGGTCAACTTTATAGAGATCAAGGGTGAGGCGAGAGACGTGTGGCATCCCGGTAAGTCGTCATTTGGACCGTTGCCTCGAACATGTGACTGATGCCTGCAGACGTCCAACAGTTCGCAGTTTGGGACAAAGACGCAAAGGATGAGTCGGGTTTCATTGGGTACTGCTACCTCGATCTTTTCCCTCGCGGTATGGAGTTGTGGTGCGCCATTGTGTTGTCAAACATACTCATTCTCGAAATTTCAGATGCCAAGTACTCCCATGCCGCTGTATGGGGCCTTATACCAGGATACGAGCTCTCTAACGGGAAACGACACTACCCGGTGACAGCCATGGTTGCTAACCTCGCGAAACCAACACCGGAGCGACCGGCACTCATGCGGCACGACGATGTCACGACTTTCTTCCATGAGATGGGCCACGTATTCCATGGCCTACTCAGTCGGAGTCGATATTCGCGATTCCATGGAACTGCTGTGGCGCGCGATTTCGTGGAGGCGCCGTCGCAAATGCTGGAGAATTGGTAGGTTATTTAATTGCTTTCTTTTTGTTGGACGTGGTGACTGAATGGTTCCCATCTCAGGTGCTGGGAGCCCGAGGTGTTGAAGAAGATGTCGAGCCATTATAAGACGCAGGAGCCGCTGTCGGATGACCTAATCGCCAAGATCATTGAGAGGTCAGCATCCTCGTCTCACATGTACATGTTTTTGGATTCGCGACTCACCTGGCTCGCAGTCGCTATGTCAACGTCGGACTGTTCTACCTCCGGCAGCTGTTTTTCGCCATCTTTGATCTTTTGGTACACAACAATAATTTGGACGTGAACACGGACTACACGAAGCTTTGGAATGAACTGAGGCGAGAGATCTCGCTCGTCAAAGGTGGCGAGTACAAACCTGGACAAGGTACCTTTGGGCACATCGTTGGTGGATACGACGCTGGGTACTACGGGTAAGCACTGTATAAGCCAACGCTGTCACCGTTTATACGAAATGACGCGTCGAAGGTACACCTACTCGCTCGTGTTTGCTTCGGACATGTACGCCACCGTGTTCAAGCAGGCGCCGCTTGATCCCAAGCTGGGCAAGCTGTACCGTGACAAGATCCTCCTCGTTGGTGGCAGCCGGGACGAGATGGACTCGCTCAAGGTACGCAGCATGGATCCTGGAGGTGCGATAACTAACTTTTTATTTGCTTTAGGACCTTTTGGGACGCGAACCGAACCCGAAGGCATTCATCAATGAGATCGAGCAGGATGGTGCGGTTGCGGCCAATCTGTGAGACAGTCGAGGCGGGAGGACGAATGATAGCATGCAGCATACATGAACCAGCCACACGTGCACGTAGATGTCACTGTAAAGCCACGACGATGCCAGCAAAACTTCAATTGTAGCGGCACCTAATAATTGCCTCGCGAAATTCCATGGAGGAGGCTCATTGCTTTCCTTTAGTCCATCGCTGGCAGCCAAATCTTCTTCCACCATCTTTTTGCTCGTCGTACGTCTGCAAAGACCCCTTGTGAGTCATCAAGTGCATGCTGGACTGGAATAAGAGTGGGCGACAAAATAAACGTCTAATGTACACCCCTGCCAATATATATATAGAGTGTTAGTCCGATTGTCCGACTGGCGTGGTCAAGCACCGTATACGAGTGGGAGGAATGGCGAATAATTAAGAGCGAATTGTCATTTCATGTCCTTGGAGAGCGGCGGGACCAAAAACATATTTGTGTGAATGAAACGATACGTTGTGGTGTTTGAAAACCGATGCGGGATGGGCAAGTGGAGTCCCTCTACCAAGCTCGTCCCCTTTTTTTTCTTTTTCCTTTCTTTTTTTCGTGACGGGCGATTACGAGCGGGAGTGAATCGCGCCCTACCCATCCCTTCCGAGGATCCCAGAAGTCCACACGTCTGCCATTTCTGCAAGCGACGGAAGAGACATATATCGGATCGAGACCGGGGGCAGGGGTAAGAATTTAGTAGTATGAAATGGACGGACGAAGCTGCCTGCTTCAATATGTTTTTCGCAAACTTCCACCCGCCCTGCTCGAGTGAGTTTATCGATGGGAGGTAGCGATCAGAGGCCGCCCCGTCACGGTTCACGCGGGCATCCCGTGCACCTCGACTATGCACACAAAGTGGGAGTTGGTGGAATAGAGGACGCGACGTGTCGCAAGTGGGTGAAGATTCGCTGACAGCCTGAGGTACGTTCGAGTGCGCGAGATAGAAACATGGACCCAATATTCCGCCTCTTCGACGCAGTGCTGCAGTCGGTGGAGGTGACCATTTATTAGTACAGCGAAGAATACGAACGAGTTTATAGAGATATGACTTTATTTGCGATACCTTTCATTGGTACCCGAAGGTGAATACGTCACGAGGGCTTTTCCAGAAGCCTTCCTGTGGCAGGGACCAATCGCGGAGCACAATGCCTGGAAAATTCGACTTCAAAGTGATCATCGTTGACCGCGACGAAAATGTAGACTCAGGTATTCGTTCCGCGACTTCAAGTCGTCCTCTTCGGTTCTGCTGTATCGCAGGTGTACGCCGGATCTGAAAAAGGCCTGGAGGTCGCGTCGTGACGCGACGGTCTGGCGCCTCAGCCAGATATGGGCTTCAAACGATGTCATTATTACTTGTAAGCAGCGAATAAAGATACTCACAAGGATGGACCACGCGAGGCTTGCAAGCAAATAAAACTCGGCAAGGCGCTGGAAGTGCAATCGGCTCGCCGGCACAGGTAATTATTGCCTAGTAGATGAGTCCTTTCTGACGACAGTCACGTACGCCCGAATCCATGACCAGCCTGGGAAAATACACCAGTCGAAAAAGATGGCAGACCTTGACCCTCAAGGGTCAATTTGGGTGACCGGGCAGCAAATGCTGGTAGACCTCGGTGGCATCAAGATACCAAGGTAAATACCACGGCCATCCAAAATTATGGGGGTCGCGTCGGAGAACCTAGCCCCGAGGTCAAGCGGAGACGGTTATGGTGTCAGAAAAAAATTCTTCAGTCCCGAGAGGGATGCAGAGTGAGTAAAACCCAGATTATTCGGCCTCGAAAGATCATAACTGGCTTCTTCACTCCGTCCGTGAAATCGGACGCCTCTATTCGGAAACGTCCCCGAAAGACGACTTCCCTCGGGAATCACTTGAAATGTCGAAGGCGCAACATTTCCAGCAGTCAACAAATTCATTTCTTGGCCTATGATTTCCCATGTGGCAAGATAATAGGTCGATATGCATACAAACCAGTGAATGTACCTTGATGCTTGGCTGATTCACGAGGGATGTCGGAACCCTGCGCGCTCGCTGACATTGGGGGAGGGGAAGTCAACCAAGAGGGCTGATTGAGCTGTGTGTGGGTCGCTGACTGGGGTGTGCCAACAGGCTTGGGAGGACGCGGCGGCGGCGAAGCTATCGAGGATGGCCTCTTGTCGACAGGCGGTCTCTGAGGTGAGAACGGTTTACTTTTCTGTGCAGCCGACCACGAAGCTTCTATACGCTTCGCATGATGATTCAAGCTCAAGAGAGCTTTTCGGACGACTTGGACGAGGTTTGGAAGTGGCATCCGGTAGATGGCTAGGTCGGGTATCACAAGATACGTCCAATCTAAGGTATACACATCAGAGGATAGAGGGAGTGATCAGGATACGCGGTCACCTTGCAAGACGAGGGAATGGCTCGCTGGTAGAGGGTCGTATATTAGGCTTAGGGGGGGATATGAGGCCGCTGGTCGCTGTTCAGGAATGGATGTCAGCGCATGGACGAGAAGAGAGCAAGAGGACTCACAGGCTGGTCGTTCTCGGACGCATCGACCGCATCTGCGCTGCGACCAACGACGAGGCCTATTGCTGCGGTCATTTTGGAGCGGAGTCTCCTACGGATCACGCAAGACTTGCTCGTCGTCTTCTTGGAGGTGTGAAAGAGGAGGCTGATGTTGCGCCTGCCACTCTTTGCGAGTGCGGCAACGCGGGCATCGGCTACGCGCCTCGCTGTAAACCACGCCATGTATCGTCTCATAGCGTTGAAGTTGTCCCACTGTCTGTGACCATCCTTTTCGTGAAAGGTTGTCCATGTGGGCCGCTTACCGTTTGCTCTGGTGACTGGCTGCGTCCATGTGTGCTTGGAGTCGTCGCCGCCGAGGCTGGACCACCACCTCGGCCTCGCCTTTGGCGCTGTGCGCTGCCGGCTTGCACGGACGAGACCGGTAGCGAGGAGGGGATTGAGGGGGACAAAGTCAAGCGGCTGCTGGAGGACAGCGTTGGGGAAGGCGCGTATGGTGAACGCGGGGCAGACGAAGGCGGGGAGGCTGCGCAAGGTGAGTCTGGCTGCGGGGTGGGTTGGGTCGACGAAGCGGGCGCGGTCGAGGAAGTACGGATTTGCGTGGCCGGGGGACGTGTGGCGGGTCTGCGGCGGGTGAGCGGGCGGCGGGAACGGCGGGGACGACGCACGTTGATGGACTCGAGGGGACGCGCTCTGCGGAGCGTCGACAGCGTCAGGCGCGGCGACATGCAACAAGAGTGTGGGACGTTTACTCAAGTAAATAATTTATATAATTATTATTTCGACACGACGCGTCCGTTGTCTCCCCCGCTCATGGCAGACTCGCCCGCCCCGCCCCGTCGCTCCCAGCGCGACAGAAAGCAGGTAAAGCCATTCGCATCCAGTGCGTCCACTCACACACCGCCCCGTGTCCATGCTCACCCCCCACAGCCAGCCAATCCCCAAACAAGCGCAAGAGAGCCCCACATCCCGACGACGACGCCGACCTCACAGAACTATCCGACAGAGACGACGACCCCCACGACGACGCAGACGCAGAGGACGAACACGACTTCACTCCACCCAGACACAAGAACCCCCCTGCGCCATCGCGCCAGCGAATCCAAAAATCCAAGGGTCACCCCACAAAGAAATCGCGCACCGCAAAACCATCCGCTCTCCCCTCCAAGCCCCCAAAACAGCCACACCCGAGGCGTGGCAAGCCAAAACCTGCTAATGGCCATTTCGACGCCACCAAGGTCGCTACCGAAACCAAAATAGCTGCGGATAACCCTCTATTCAGTACGTCCTAGCCGTCCCTCTCGGTCCTTGGCGTACAACCTTGCCTTCCAGATGCCATATTAAACCCTTCCGCCGCCCTCCAGTCAACCGCGGAGGACTTTCTCCACTCACTCTCCCAAAGTGCCGGAGCTGCTCAAGCAGAATTGATCAATTGTATCTTGCGTGCATGCGGTTGCAACGACTCTATCGATGCAGACCAAGTAATCGACTACGATGGCGTCGTCGACTCACTCGACAACTTCACAGAGGGGCTCAAACAGGTATCGCTGCGTTCCAGACACATACGTCCGTCCTAATCTCCTCCTATCAGGAAAACTCGCCAATATATCCACTCACTTCTAAATTGCCCGCGTTTAAACGCTTCCGCGCTTCCCTCTCGGAGCTAATAGAACGTCTCGTTTTATCAGCCGCAGAACTCGGTTCATTGTACACCACCGAGCTTATCACAACTCTGCAAACATGGATCATCGCCATGTCGTCCTCTCAAATACGTTCCTTCCGTCATACTGCAACCGTCGTGGCGCTCGAGGTTGAGACCGCCCTTTGCCAAGTAGCAGCCGCCGTCGAGAAAGAAGCCGAAATCGTCGGACGACAGCGAGAAGGTGAGCGGAAACGGAAAGCCACCAACAAGTCGACCGGCGTGCGTGAAACGGACTTGGACGGCAAGGCTGCAGAAGTTCGGAAACGACGTACAGTCCTCGCCGAATACCTCAAGGAAATAGTAGACGGGTGAGCACTATCCTTGTTGGTTCTTTTTGCGCCCCCGTTTGATCCCTTTTTCTAGCGTTTTTGTGCACAGATATCGTGACTTGGACCCTCACATTCGCGCAGAATGCGTCAAGGCCATGGGTTCATGGTTTACGCATTACCCCGCACATTTCCTTGATGCGTCATATCTCCGGTACGTCGGCTGGGTCCTCTCAGATTCTAGTACACCCGTGCGTCTCGAAGCAGTACGAGCACTTGCAGCTGTTTACGCACAGTCCGAGTACGTGGGCTCTCTCACTCACTTTACCGAACGCTTCAAACCACGGTTACTCGAGATGGCTGGTGGGGACACCGAGCTGAACGTACGCACCACCGTGATAGGGGTACTGAGCGCCATCGACGGGCATGCCCTCCTCGAGGACGAGGAACGCGAACGCATGTGCCTACTCCTCTTCGATGCAGAGGCGCGTGTGAGGAAAGCCGTCTCAAGCTTCGTGGCGGGGGTCTGGCAAGAACTGGCAGAGGAGCGTGTGTCGGTCATGGCGGGACGTAACAAGAACAAAGTGGGGGAGAAGGCCAAGTCAAGGGCTGGTGTAAAAGCTTTCACGATGTTGCTCGTCAAATGGGGGAAGGCGCTCGACCGTGCGTCAGAGGCAACTGAGGAGGAAAGCGAGCCGGGCGAGGGTGATGGTGTGCCAGGTCGACGCACACCCCTGCCGTCTCCGAGTGGCATTGACCCAAGAGGACGCGTTGTGCTTGCTGTCGAGGCGCTGTGGGACGAGATCAACGCTGTTAACGATTGGGAAGGTATCTTGGACGTGCTACTGCTCGACCATTCAGCAGGCAGGGATGAAGACATGGATGGGCCTGATTCGCTCGTGGAGTCTGCAAGAACCACGGTGGATCCTGCATGGAGGTTGTCGGAAGTGGAGGAAAGCCTGCTGCTGGAGGCACTCGTGGCATCGTTGCGTCGCACCAAACTCACGTCTACAAGCGCGAAGAAGGTCCGTCTCATGTCACAGTCTGTTCTGATCGCACTCATCACTGTTGTGGCAGGGCGAAGAAGAGACGGCCGTGTCGGACCTGACGCGTGCTTTGATCAAGGGACTGCCCAGGCTATTTATCAAGTACCAAACGGACGAAAACCGTATTTCCGAGGTTTTGCTCATCCCCCCATTGATGAATCTCGATCTTTACCTCGAGATGCGGATGATGAATGTGCGTCGTTTATGGCACCTCACAGTTACCCCCGGCGAATGCATTAACTGTTTATTGCAGGCATATGCGAGCCTCTGGGACGATGTATCGAAACAATTCCTCTCCCATTCCTCGCCATCCGTGCTCGCCACAGCCGTCTCCGCGATCCGGCATTTCATGGCCACCACCTCGCTCACCAATACGAACAGCACGAAAATCCTCGAGCTCGAGGACGAGCTTGCGACGCAGCTGCGCAACGCCGTTGCGGGCCGCGAGGAGATCGAGGTGGCGTCGTTCTCGGAGGACGAGGTGCTTGCACTAGGTGCCGTGTGTGCGCGGATATGTGCGTTGGCGGGCTCCAGGGATATATGCGCATGGATGGAGGAAGACGAGGGCAGGAAGCAGAGTAGTGCATGGGATATCGTCTCTGCCCTCGTAGAGAGGGGCCGGCTGGGGTACAAGGAAGAGGAGCGGGTGAGCGTGGCTATCTCGATGTCATTTCGTGGGACGTGAACTAACGCCGTGGCGCGAATCGTCAGATGATCGAGCAAGGCTTGCACCTGCTCGGACTACATGTTATTTGGAAGGCCCGTAGCTTACCCGACGCCAAGGACACTTCGCCTGACAGCGAAAAGTTGCGTCAATCATTGCGCGAACAACGAGATTCGTTACTCGAGAAACTCGTCGATTATGTGATCGGACAGCAGTCGAATACTGCCGAAGCCGTCAAACGAGCGGTAAGTGTTCGGACGCTGTGGTCCTGTACGGATCTGATCTCGATCACGCTTTGGATCGACAGGCATTCCAGAACCTAATGAATCTTCACATATTGTTCTATCGCAGCCAAGCGACGTCACCGCGTGGCGACGCACTGCCCACAGAGCCGCTATCGCTCCAACTCGGGGAGGAGCAGCAGCACCGCTGCGCAGGCTTTGTCCAATCATCCATTGAGCAGTATGCAGAACTGTTGGAGGACGGCAGTCGCGCTCAAGATGAGCAACACGAGAGCGAACACGACAGCTCTGAGGATGAGGAGCCCGCGCACACTGCCAAGGACGCTAAAGGCAGGGGCAAGGGCAAGAGCGCTCTCAAGGCAAAAGCGAAATCACCCGTCGAACGAAGTACGCTCTCGATTCCTGAATCTCTGACTCTGATCCAAACGTTCGCTTCCAAATGTCCCGTAGGCCAGGCTCCGACAAGATCTATGCTCGAGCAGGAATATCAGTTCATGGCGACTGTGTCGACGTTCCTGCGCGCGATCCGTGCGGGGGCGGTGCACGTCAAGCACAGCGACGTTCTCCTCGCCCACTATGGGCGTCTCGGCGCATCCTTTGATCTCTGCACGAAGGTGATCCTCGACGTATTGCGCGAAGAAGGCATGTACAATGACAACGGGGAGTTGGTCGTCGAAGTGGTCGAGAAAGCACTCTTGGAGGCACGTCTATCTACGACGCCCGACTTTTGTCATCTGACGACATGCTCTTCCCGCAGTCGTTTTCGCTCGTGATGGACTCGGTCGTGAAAGACGAGGAGCGGACGGTCGGCCTTGCGAAGCAGCTTGCAACGGGCTTTCTCATCCGCGGCGCGCAGCTCGCTGTCGTACGCAGGCTGGACAGCCGGCATGTGGTCAAGACGCACAAGGATTTGCTCCGGGAGGCGATCAAGAACGTGTCTACGTGTGAGAAGAGCAAGAACAAGAAACGGTTGCGCATTTCTGTGTCGTTCTTCAGAGCGTTGGTGCCGCTGTTGAAGGGGGTGGAGAGCCGGGATGCTTTGGCCATGTGAGTATCGTTTCGTTTCTCGTCGGGCAGGGGCGGAAACGTTGGGTAGTGCTGATCGGATGTGATTGCAGAAAAGCATACATGGACCAGCTGGTGAGCGATGCAAAGATCGAGGTCAAGCCGACGGCCAAGACGTGGGAGCCCCTACGGGCGTACGAAAAGAAACTCGTGTCGATCATGCATAAAGGTGCGTCGTCAGCACATGCAGTCGCATTCGTCGAAACTGACGGTGCGATGTGTGGGCGACAGGAGCGGGTGGCAAGGGCCGGAGAGCCAAGGGTGGCGGTGCGGCTGGGACAAGCGATGATGAAAGCGGGCCGGAGGTGGAGCCGCGGGCTGAGGAAGTCGAGGAGGAGGTGCCTGCGCAACAGAGCCGATTGAGACCGAGACCGAGACCACGCCCGCGACCGGTCGTACGTCGCGCGCCAACGCTGTCTGAACAGAACGAGGACGGCGGACGGAGCGATGTGGAGATGGAGGTTCAGGGTGAGGGTGAGGCGGCTAGGGACGGAGATGGAGATGGGGACGGGGACGTGCAGGATACGCCAAAGAGCCGGCCCCCAGTACGAGAGGCTGACGAATCGCAGTCCCCGGTGAAGCCGCCGCCTCGGGCCGGGGCGTCGAGTGGCCGCCACCCCGCAACAGCAACGAGGGGCTCGCTGAAACGACGGCGGGACGAGGAGGAGGCGGAGGCGGGTGTAGGTGACCCAGGTCTGACCCCCCCGGAGGAGGTGACGCCTTCAGAGGACGACGCGTCCGTTGCGCAAACGAGTCCGACCAACGAATTCATCATCCGACGCAAGCGTGCAAGACACTAGAATCGCTTGATTTATGCTTATTTTTTTTTTTATGCGGTTTGCCTCGCCCCTTCACACCCTCCTCCTGTCTGTTCGCTGTGCCCCGTCCGCGTGTTGCTACTGTATCTCGGTTGACTGGTTCATGAATTTGCAAGTAATGTACGGTGATGATCCATCCTGGACTTGTGAAAGTCGGAACTGAATCTTGACTTGCTGAAAACAAGCAGTGCCTCGGGCGTAAAAAATGCACGTAACGACAGAACAAGAGATGCGGATACGCATGAATATAATATGTATGAATATATATGTATGCAAGATGGCACGTTCACCTCGGATTCAGCGCAGGTAAAAGTCATCAGAGGGCACCAGTACGCTCACATCACCAACGACGACGCTCCGCGTCAACCGGGGCCGGGCCTCGCGGGGACGCACGCACGCGTCCAGCGATAGAGGTCGAGCGCGGAGAGTTCTCAGGTTCCCCGGGCCCGACGTCGTCCTGCGTCGCGACGACGACGACGCCTGGCTGGGCGGTACGCTCAAGCCCAGCATATCGTACACCTCCCGCTGCGCCTCAGCTAACAACCACGCCGCAGAGCCCTCCGTAGAGGTATAGGTCGACGATACACCTACAAAAAAAAACAAAAACAAAAAAAGAGAAAAAAAAAAAAAAGCGAGGAGGCTCATCAGTGGATGTATCGGGGAACACAGAACGGGCGCTTCGCACCTGTCGGAAGCGCCAGTTGGGGAAGTCCAAGCGACGGGTGCGGCGGCAGGGCCGGGACGGGGGAAGCGACCTCCAGCGCGAGTGGCCCCGGCCGTGCGTTGGAAGAACGACGGCTTCGGTACCTGCTCCGGGACCGTAACCCTCCATGCGACTGGAGGATGATCGACTTGCGCGCGGACGAGAGACGCGCGGATCGTTTGCTGCTCGCCAAGGACTGCGCGTCGACGTTTGCCTGGCCGTCTCCAGCGCTCTTGCTCTCGTTGAGGTCGTCATAGTCGTGCGCGATGTCCTCTGCCTGTTTCCAGGCTTCGTCCCGTTCCGTTCGCACGGCATCGATCTGTCCCTGCAGTCGTTCCTTCTCCGCTATCTGTCGGACCAACGCCGAGTTGATCTTCCTCACGGCCACCGCGAGCGCACTCATATTGTGCACGTCACGCAAGCTCTTGAGCTGCGCAAGCTGTTCGACGACCTCGTGCATCTTCTCCGCGAGTTGGTCGAGCGCCAATGATACCTCTACAAGCTCTTCCATCGTGCGGACGGCAGAGGTCTCCACACGTTCGATGTGACCTGCCAGGGCGCCCATGAGCGTCCACCGCTTCTGCACGAGCGCCTTATACTGAGCCCTGACGTCCGTATGTTGCAACTCCAGACGATGTGTCTCGTCAGCAATCTCACCCTCCAGGGTTTCGATTCTCAGCAGCCGTAACGACGAACCGTCCGCAGACTGCTGGATCGCCCGTGATACGATGTCCTGTAGCTGAGCAGACGTGAACGTCCACAGAGCAGCCTCCATTGTAAGCCCACGCCACTGGGGCGGAGGTGCCTGGAACTTGGGAGCAGGTTTCGAAGCGGCAGAATGCAGTGTATGCCATGGTGACCTGCTCGGGCTGCTGACCCGATCGCCGCTTCCCACAGAAGATGTGGAGCCATCTCGGCCTCCTAGGCCGGGAAAAAAAGAGCCGAAAACTTGTCCGGGCCCACTGGGTTTCCGAGGCCCAATGGGGAGAGGTGGACGTGCTCTCAACCGACTCTGAAAGGAAACAGACACGGGAGCCTGTCGGCCGTATTCAAATACAAGGTCGGTAGAGGGAGCTCGCGACAAGGAAAGTGGGAATGTAGAATCGGAGTGATGTGCTGTCCTCTCTGATACCACGGTATGATAAGGTGGAGGGGCGACGAAGGCTGAAGAAATTGACCCATCCGACGCAGGGGAGGAAGGGATCAGCAGAGTCGGAGAGATAGTCTGTGAATGTGGCTCCTCCACTGAAGGTGATGGCGATGGCGATGGCGATGGTAGAAATGATGAACCAGCGAGAGATGATGACGGGGGCAACTTTGAAGGCTGTGGTTGGCAGATCGGCATGTCGGGGAGAGGCAGTTGATGTAGACTCGGCATCAATGGCGAAGTGGACACTGCACTGTCGGTCAACGCAGGAGTAGTTGTTGAAGATACATCAGTCGACTCGGGAAGGGGAACAGGAGTGGGCGATGCGGTAGAGGAATGTGTGACGAAAGGATGGGCGGACGAAGCGTCAGTAATACCTATGATGATAGAGGAGAAGGATGAAGCTGAATGTCGTCCAAGTGCTCGAAGAGCTTCCTCTGCCGACAAACTGGAACTCGAGGATGAGATGTGGGCGAGTGGGTGAGGACGGAAAGCGAGCTGGTTTTCCGCAGATTTCTGTGATTCCATAATGTTTGCCGATGAGTGACACACTTCATCCAGGATACCTGCATCATCGTCCACGGGTAAGGAAGGTGATGGTTTCGACTTGACTTGTTCAGGTGGAGGCGTCTTTTGTATGGGCAAGAAAGATGGTTGGGATCTGCGTAACACGACGCTACCACCTACAACACCGGTCTTCTCGTCCACCAGTCGCCTCCTAGTCGTCACGGCATGCGACAGGTTCCCTGACCCAGGCCCCACCGGTAACCTCGAAGACTTTGGACTCGTTGGCTGTCTACGTGGCGCTTGATTATCGGATCTCGAAAGGAGAGTATAATTCGGCGACAAAAGTGGCGAGAAGCCCATCGGCGTCTCCGGAAATGTCTGATATCCTGCCGACGCGCTCGACTGACTATACGACGAGCGACTTGTCCCAGGACTGACCGTGAGATCGTAGTGGAGTAGCTCGCCATAGTCCTGGTCTGACGTCGTTGCTGATGCAATAGTATGGCTCTGGAGCGGGGCAAAAACGCCGTTTGCTGTGAAGAGCTTGTCAGATTGAAACTGGGAGTGAGGTAAAGAAGCCAGTATACACTCACGCCGGGCGAGGATTGAGGCGCAGACCCTGCGTTTCCGTTGTCCGCGGCTTGCATCGCTGGGCTTAGGCAGTGGCGCAACATACGAGGCACTCGACTCCGAGCCCGAAGAATCGATCACTATCTGGGGCTCAGGCCGCACGACATCATATTCGACCAAACTGTGGTGGTCAGAGCTTGAAAGCGACACCTGCGACGACTGTAGTGTTGTTTCCTGGGAATCTATAGGCAATGGCAGCTGGACCACAGTCGCAGGCACGTCTGACTTGTCGATTGGGGGAAGCGTGTTACGACTTGCGACGGGACTCATTCGGGGATCAGCCATGACGGCAGGAGACAAGGATACGGTTGGTGTGGGAACTTCCTGTATGCGAGATATTCGCCATGGATTTACCGAGCAGATCGCCACCTCGGGAGATGTCACGTAAGCATCGGACGCAGGGTATTCTGACGCAGTGCTGGCCGCAGACTTGGCCGAAGGGTGCGAGAGCGCACTGGTCGACACCGGAGGAAGGGGGAACCCTGTGTCAGGAGAGATCTCAGCACTCGTTCGCTTGTCACGGCCATGGGACACATTGGACGGAAAAAATTCGCCATGCGGAAGTGTTGCAGAATCCTGTTGTACACTTCGATGTCGTGACCTGCGGTGTTCGTTTGACGGAAGATTGAACGCGGTGGCGAGCAAGGCGCGTGCAACAGTGGTGCCGGATACCGCAGAGAGATCGTCTGATGCTGCGGGTGAGGAGGTTACGTTCAAACAAGCGACACCGACATGTAGTTTGGACGTTCGGGCGGGAGGAACTTGGGCAACTGCAGCAGATCCTATTTGGAGGTTGCGGACGGGAAGATCTGCATCGGGAATCACAATGGGGGCAGGAATTGACTTTTTGCGAAGAGGCTTTCAGTGAAAGTCAACTCGGGGGTGTTGAAGAGGTAAGAGACGACTTGCATGTGATCCGTTTTCATCTTGAGGGGGGGACGAGACCATCTGGGTCATGACAGTAGCGTCCTTGGCATGACTGCTAGAGGACTCTGACGGACTATTCCTCCCTTGGAGTAACTCGCGGGGAAACCATTCTTCATTGGAGTTGGCGAGGCGGAGTGGGATCAAGGGCGACGGAGACTCGTCGTGGACAGAGCACACGAGAGGAGTCGAGGAAGACCTGTGGTGGCCACAAGGGGCGTTTTTCTTGCGTTTGCTGCGTCGAATGAAATGGGCCAGCATCGTCCGTGCAGCGAGGTGTGTTGGGAATGGAAATATAGGAAGAAATATATCACAAAACGATATCAACAAGTGATGTCCCCGTGCTGCCCGCAGCGCTATTTTGTATCCCAGTAATTAGCAAAAATAGAATTGGAGACATGGACATGAAACTGCGCCAATTTGGGCCATGCCCTGTTTCTTTCATAATCTGTAGTCAAGAGGGCGGGGGGGGACTGCAGACGGGCTACGCACCTTGCGGCTAGAAACATAGCAAAGTGAGGCATACAATCAGGGGCGCAACTGGACCGGGAAAACCATGTCCCATGTATGCTCCATTGGCCGACGACGCGCAAGTGTAACCCTCGGCGGACATGTCGCGGTGTGTGCGAGCATGCAAGTACCTACCTCGAGATCCCCAAGTCTTGGCAAGTCTGCACCTGATTGTCCATGTGCAGGAGGACGCTTGAACTCGGCGAGGCACTGGATGAGTGATCTGGTATAATTCAGTAAAGTCACTGCTGACTATTGAGGCTTGACTGCATTTCCGAGCATACTAAGAGATAGGGCACATTCAACGCTCAAGTAGAGACCATCATCACTGGGTACTGTATGCGTCAAGCTTTACTTTTCAACTTACAAGGCAGCATGCTCTGTTGTCTTCTTCGCTCGAGACGATGCAAGCCCAGACAAAGAACTCATGGGCTAGCGACAAGGGCGAGGAGTGATGGAACATCGAGCAATTTGCTCGGGGGTAAAAGAAAACTTGAATGGGTTTCTCCCGCTCTTTCATGTCCGCCCTCGGTCATAGATCACTGTTCTACTGCGAGACGCCTACCGCCATACAGCTGGTTAACAACAGCACTCCGGCGAACGACCTCCAGCTCCTTGACAGCGTCGGCGTACGCAAGTGAAAGTTTAGCTGGATTATTCTCCGCCTGTGGGACATTCAAGACTCCATGGTGAAGAGCGTGGCAGACGCTTACCTGCATGCTACGGAATGTATCCTTTGTCCTCTGCAAGAAGTACTTGCGGAAGTTGTAGGAGCTGAACGACCGTGCCGCACGAAGAGTAGAGCTGTAGAGACTGAGGATTGCTCGTGGCGACGGTGGGGTGGCCATGGAAGAGTGTAGATATTTCGGAGAATCGTATCCGAAAAGGGTGACTCGGCTAGATCGTCCATCGCGTCGAGCACGGCGACGGCGACGGCGACGGCGATGAAGTACGTTTCCACCCGCGGACACTCAGGCGACCAATCTTTATCGTTCGAGGACGTACGTCGCCCCGTCTCTCCTCCACCGCACGCTGCACTGACCAGTCTCACCCCTTGTAGGTCGTCCTCGCTGGCCTTGCCCCAGACGGCGGGCTCTACATTCCAAAAGATATCCCCAGTCTTCCTGCCAACTGGAGATCTGCATGGGCGGGTCTTTCCTACCACCACCTCGCCATCAATATCCTCTCGCTGTTCATCTCTCCCGACGAGCTTCCCCCGGCCGATCTTGCTGCGCTCGTCAACAGGACGTACTCCGTCGGCCCCTCCGCGTTTCGCCATCCATCCATCACTCCGCTTGTTCAACTCCATCCCAACATACACGTACTCGAATTGTTCCATGGGCCCACATACGCGTTCAAGGACCTTGCGCTCCAGCTCGTAGGAAACCTCTTCGAGTACTTCCTCGGTCGACGCAATGCCCGGAAAGCCCCCGGAGAGTCCCCGGAGAAGCTCACCGTTGTCGGTGCCACCAGTGGTGACACAGGCAGCGCCGCTATCTATGGCCTGCGCAACAAAGCCAACATATCCGTCTTCATTCTCTTCCCCAAGGGCCGAGTCTCACCGATCCAGGAAGCCCAGATGACTACCATCCTGGACGACAACGTCTACAACCTGTCTGTCAGCGGGACATTTGATAACTGCCAGGCAAGCCCTGCTCACATCATTCCGTACAGACGTGCATACCATACATCGCTTCTCACAGGACATCCTCAAATCCCTCCTAGCTGATAAGCAGTTCAACGAAAGACATAGTCTGGGGGCAGTGAATTCCATCAACTGGGCCCGCATCCTCGTACAGATTGTCTACTATTTCCGCGCCTACTTCCAGCTCATCAACAACCCCAACGTCGACGTCGAGCGTTCCGAGGTACAGTTCGTCGTTCCTACGGGAAACTTTGGCGACATCCTCGCAGGGTACTATGCTAAACGTATGGGCCTGCCCATGGGTAAACTTGGCGTGGCGACAAATTCAAACGACATTCTTGCCCGATTCTGGAAGAGTGGGTCATACCAGAAAGTCGATCCTGCCGTTGGTCTTGTTGCGGGCGGCGTCCACGCAACTGTCAGTCCCGCGATGGACATCGCCGTGTCGAGCAACTTTGAGCGCTTGCTCTGGTACCTTGCCTATGAGAATGCTGTGCAGAACGACGAGACATTGAAGCGCGCAGCCGCGTGTGAGCAGGTGCGCGACTGGATGGCTGCAGTTAAGAACAGCGGGACCGTTGACCTGTCGTCCGTGCTTGAGGGTGCACGGAGAGACTTTGTAGCGGAAAAGGCTGACGATGAGCAGGTGGTATTCAATGCAATATTATATGGTGCAGTTAGTTGACTTACTGACCACAGACGATCGCCACCATCAGAAAATATAACGAAACCAAGTCATACCTCGCCGACCCGCACACCGCCGTGGGCCTCCATGCTGCCGAGGTATTCGCAAAATCCAAGTACGTCTCGCGAATCTCCCCTTCGGGCGTCGTGCGATGAACTCGGTGTGTCGCAGTTCTGCCACGACCGTCCAGGTGGTGCTGTCCACAGCCCACCCCGCCAAGTTTGCTGAGGCTGTCCAGAGAGCACACTCTTCGTTCGATCCAGAGACGGTGTTTGGTAACCTCTTGTCGCGTGAACGTCGCGTGGAGACCATAGTGGGTACGGAAGCGGAGCTCGTTGGGCTCGTTAGGAGCTCCATAGAAAGGGTTGCGAGCGGGCAGCACTCGCGAAGAGACGGAAGCTGAGGGGACTACCATATACTGCATGTGTACGATTGTAGCCGCAAAGAAACTCGAAGCACAAGATTGAGGACGGCTATCCTGACGGATTTCTTCACAATACACCGGAAGCGGTGAACAAGGACACTACGGAGCAGTGAATATTCACCAAGGAGCCCCTTCAGTGAGCGTGGTCAGCGTCATCGACATACCTCAACTTGAATGGCCGAGTCGCTAAAGCCTCCCCAGCCCCCGCCGAGTTGGCAACACACCGTTCAAGATGTCGAGACACTTATCACCGAAGCCCTCGAGAAGAAGAAGGTCAGTGATCACCATTGTCAACCTGCCCGAGGACAAGCTCGATTTCGATAACGTGAGTACCGTTTGCCATGCCTCGCGCGCCAGTCTAACCTCGTCCTCAATTTCAGGTATTTTACCATCGACGCAGTAGTTGATGGACTTCTTGGGTGTTCAAATTCACATAGTCCGCGCTGGCCAACGCTGAGGCTGAGCTCAAGATCGTCGTAGAACCGCTCTCTTTTTACCAGAACGTCTCGACGAACAAGGCGCTACGCGATGCCTCTACCGAAGCCGAGGAGCGTTCGCGCAAGTTTGCGAACCAAGAGTCGACGCGCGAGGATCTCTACAACGCCATGACGGCCGCCGAGACGAACTTGCACGACACGGGCGTTTGGGATAAGTTGAGTGCCGAGCAGAAGCAACTCGTCGAGAAGATGTTGCTCGACGGCAAGCGGGCTGGTTTGACCCTCGAGAAGAAGGAGGACAAGGAGAGGCTCAAGATTCTCAAGGACGAGCTTTCGGACGCTTGCTTGAAGTTCATAGTCGGTGACTGGACTTGATACAAGTATTGATGGTATTAAATGATGACCTCGGTAGCATACTCTCAACGAGGAGAATGTAAGCTACCCACTTTCGTTTTTTTCATCGGTATCGAGTGATCGAGTGTCGTACAGGGTCACATCACTTTCAACCGCGAAGAACTGGACGGTGTCCCACAAGACGTGATCCCCGGGTATACTCAGCGAACAGAAGGTTACAATGTGTTGTACGATGTCACATTCAAAACGCCGGATATCTGGCCTATCGTGAGTTCCATGAGCTATCGAAATATCCGTTCGATATGATTGCGTGAGATGAAGTTCGATCACGCAAGCAGTCCAGAAACGCGCAAGGCAGCTCACCAGGCCCACGAGGCCAAGCTAGCGGTCAATGTTGAGCCCCTGAACACCGTGCTTCGCCTACGCAAGGAGATTGCTGAGATCCTACAGTACAATTCGTGGGCGGATTACGCTACCGAGGTGAGGATGTCAAAGAATGCCATTAATGTCAACCAGGTGAGTGAGACGGAACTATTCGAAGCGTGGCCTGCCAATTGATTGACAACCTTTACATTTGGGACTCCCGGTATGTCATTACTCCAGTTATCTGTGATGCAGCGTTCGGCTGATGGCGTGACTCTCCATTAGATATTATAGCCGCCTCTGCGTTGAGCGCAACTTTATCCTCGATGCTTCCCTCGTCAAGGAATACTTCCCCGTTTCGTCCATCATCCCCGCCATTCTTGATATATACCAGAACCCTCTTGGGGTCAAATTTGTAGAGATCAAGGTGAGGCGAGAGACGTGTGGCACCCCGGTAAGTCTCATCCGGATCCTTGCCTCGAATACGTGATTGATGCCTGTCCAGACGTTCAACAGTTCGCTGTTTGGGACAAGGACGCAAAGGACGAGTCGGATTTCGCCGGGTACTGCTACCTGGATCTTTTCCCTCGCGGTATGTTGGAGTTGCGCCAGTGGTGTTACATTAATCATACTTGAGCTTCTAGCGTCCAAATTCTCCCATGCCGCTGTATTTTGCATGTTCCCGGGTTACAAGCTCCCCAACGGGAAACGACGCTACCCTGTGGCAGCCATGGTTGCTAACCTCGCGAAGCCGACGCCGGAGCGGCCAGCACTCATGTCACACTTCGATGTGACGACTTTCTTTCATGAGATGGGACATGTCTTCCACGAACTGTTGAGTCGGACACGATATTCGCGATTCCATGGAACCACTGTGGCGCTCGATTTTGCAGAGGCACCGTCGCAGATGCTCGAGAACTGGTCGGCTTTTGTTCTCGTTTTATGGGGACGTGATGACCAAGTGTATTTCAGGTGCTGGGAGCCTGAGGTGCTGAAGAAAATGTCGAGCCATTACAAGACCCAAGAGCCATTGTCGGGCGAGCTGATCGCCAAGATCATTAAGAGGCTGGCGTCCTCGTTTCACATGTGTATCTTCTACTCACATATGTGACAGCCGCTATGTCAACGTTGGGCTTTTCTACCTCCGCCAGCTAGTCTACGCGACCTTTGACCTGGTGGTGCACAACAACAGTTTGACCGTAAACACGGACTGCACCAAGCTATGGAATGAATTGAGACAGCAAATCACGAGCCTCAAGGGGGGAGATCAGCCTGGGCAGGGTGCCTTTGGGCACATCGCTGGTGAATATGACGTTGGATACTATGGGTATGTCGTCAGGGTCTTATCCCGTTATCTACGCCCAGTGACTCATGTGCAATCGACTGATGCGTGCGTCCTAGATACACGTACTCGCTCGTCTTCGCTGCAGACATGTATGCAACCGTGTTCAAGAAAGCACCATTTGATCCCAAGTTGGGAAAGCTGTACCGTGACAAGATCGTGCTCGTCGGTGGGAGTTGGGACGAGATGGATTTGCTCAAGGTGCGTCGGGTGTCTACCAACCACACGGTGCGCTGACTGCTCCCGTCGACTTGAGGACTTTTTGGGGCGCGAACCGAACCCGAAGGCATTTATCAACGAGATTGAGCGGGCCGGACTACTTGCGACCGACTCGTGACACTGGGAGGACTCACGATAACTGCGTAACGTCTCCTCTCTTTAGCGATGAATGCCCGTCTCTCTTGGCGCTTGTGCTTCAGTAGCGAACGTTAATTTCAAGTCCCTTGACGAGAGCTCATCGTAAAGCCCACTGGGAAGAAGAAGAATTCCTCTTCAACATGGACCACATCGATGAGACTATGTAAGGCTTGTTCCTGCTCGGCTGGCGTCAGAAGACCCACGACCCGTTGACCTAGGGCGGAAGAGCTTGCGCGCAGTACTAGTAACCCTGCTTGTACCCAGGGTTATATGCCCTTCGGCACTTGCGAAGGCCAAGAACTCTTCGTCATCTACTTTCCCGAAGACACCACATGGGATGATTCAGCCTCGTCCAACGTCTGTCGGAACCGAGTAACTTTTATGAGGTACGCCGGATAGCCTTCAACAAAGTCTCAGATCGAGCCAGTCACTAGGTATCTCACCAAAATGTGTGACCATCCAATGGCGTTGGTGTCACCTCTACACGGGAAGGAGATGGTATGGCACACAGAAGAAGACGAGTTCATGGTTGAGGATGAAGATGAATGTAGCAGGCTTGTCGCTTTCGAAGTTGCCCAGACCAACGAACAGGAAGAGTCAGTCGTCGCTCGGTCAAGCTTTCAGATGACCTTTCTGAGACCCAGAATAAGGATCTTGGCTTACACCTCCTCGGCCTGATCCAGTTATCCTCGACCCTCATCGCCTCGCCGAACGTCCCCGATGACTCCCCGCTGGATCCCTCGCAATATAAACCATGGCTGTTGAGTGGCGAGATGATCTCAGGCTTTGTAACGCTTGAATGTCAGCCTTTCCGGACTACATCCACACCCACCGAGGATGAATACACTCTGCTAAAGTTGAAGGATCTTTTGTCCGTCTCATCTTGAGTTGAGGACTAGTTCTCACGTATTTTGCAGGCACGGTGTGAACGTACGTATCAGCGAATCTTTTGATGAACGTGGATTCGCAATCCTTTTCTAAGCAGGGTTGGAGACACGCTATCACGATGACTGCCGGAAGTACAAACATGACAGGGAGGCGATTCAGCATATGGCTGATGTTCGGCTACAAGCTGAGTTATCCAGCACCACAGAGCGAATCAATCACATATCAAAAGATTTGCGTGACCAAGTTGTCACCGTCGTACTCGGACATCTCCCGGTCGTCCAATTTGGCTGATTGCTAGGAGCATGTTTCGCTGATCAAAGCATCAAAAGAACGGTGACGAAAAAAACAACTTGATTCAGTGCAAGCCGGAACACTTGAAGAGGACACCACTGCCAAATCCAATGGGCTGTCAGTCTTAACCTTGCCCGAACTTGGTTGATCTCCAGGCTGTCTAGAAGATGCGTACGAACTCTACCCCGAGTCTCGGCGCCGAATTTCAGAAGAGCTACACAAAATGCTTCCAACCGTACCAATATCACCTCGGCTCGTTTCAACATGTGCAAGAAGAGGATGTGCTTCATCGATGGTCTCTGGAACCAGATGCAAGACTGGGATGAGGAGCACCGGGATCAGGTCATGAAGGTCGCATTCAACTCTGACCTACGAGCTGTAAAGCCAGCTTTGAAGGCTGCCTTCAGGCTGCACAGTGGTGGTGGACTGATAGGGTTTGTCTGCTCAGTTTCCTCATGGCGTGGTGGTCCTGGCGGCGATCCATCACCCGTCGAGTCTACGATCAAGCGGGCACAGACGTCCCCATTCCGTGACGCCGCAGAGTTCGTTAGAAAGCTGGATGACATATTATCTCGCATACCATCGCTGGAGGAGCTCATCAACGAGACCAAGATAGCTTTGATCGAAGGCATTCGGGAAGCGTGAGGAAAAGAAGAGTTCCTTGAGAAGTGAATTCATCGGTGCGATCAATGTGCAGTGGCGAAAGTCTCAATCCTCGTGTGTTTCTTTTCTCTGGTCTATTTCAATCCATGTGCGAAGTTGACAAACGGTGTATTTCAGCCAATGGATGCTAACCATTCCCTTATTGCAGGATGCTCCACGAATGGGTTACCCGTGCTGTTCGAACGGCGGCAGTAAGCATCGCTCACTTCATCCTTGGTCGTCTGAGAATACCTAATATACAGCTAGAAATCTCATCCTCAGTGGCACCACGAGTCACCGACAGGACGCACGCCAGCAGCACACAATCCATGTCATTGGTTTCGACAGGCATGACTATCAAGAACTCCCAACTCGACCCCACATTCATCCCCACCCCACGCTTGCATGAGACACACAAGTTCCACCTCCCCCCAGGCTTTGTGATCTCGTAAGTTCTACTCACCGTTTGCGTTGTTATCTCAAAGGTAACAACTCTTCCTAAAGGCGGTCACAGTTGCTTGAAGGTGAAAGAATACTGTGGGCTATCGCCGACCGTCAAGAGAAATAGATTGCATCCGTCGATCCGAAGACATAATATTAGACAGATGCAGGCGGTGACCATCGTCTGCTCTGCCTGCGTGCGAAGATTAAGCGGAAGCACACCCGAGACATGTCTGAATCGGGTCCACTGCATCTGCAGAACACGACTCGGAATTCATGATATAGTGGGAGTTCCAAAGGCCAGCTACAAGGCAGTCCCACGCTCAAAGCTTGCCCGAATCTCTGCAGTGTATTTGTCGTAGTATCTCGCAATCTGAACCGAAAATCAACATTGCTATTCAACTGAGAGGATGGAATGACCGCACCTTTTTGTTGAACACCCGATTACGTTCATTGATGTATGTGATGTCGCCCTCGTCCTCGTTCATTCTCTTGCGCGAGAATTTGGCCTTCTTGTCAATGCTGCATGGAGTAGGGTGAGGCAACATCACGACTGAGACAAAGTTCACTTACTCTCGGTTGATTTTACCAACTACTCGGTCAATGGCGTCGTCGGTAGGCTTGTTGTCCGCGTACAGCAATGTGTTAGCATCTCTATAGAAATTGTCCACAGCCATCCGTTGCTCGGTCGTTGGGAGCATCTTGGAACCCTGACTGTCAGATCACCTCGCAAGTCGGATGTAAAATGGTGACAAACCTGTCCCCCTGTGGCGTCGAAGGTGACCAGAGCTGACGATGTGGCTGACGGCGTTGAAGTCCCAGAGTTCGAAAGCGTCCCAGCAGCCAAACCCAAAACCTGCTCTTTTTGTCGATGATACGCCTCCAGGTCGGGCTTCAGGATGTCAAGATCTTTCTTATACCGTCTCCGCGCAGCATGTGCGTCGTCTTCAATTGCAAAGTCAGAGCTAGCCCACAACATGAACAGAAAGGATACAGACGTACCATGAAACTCGTAATCTGCTCTCCGCGATTTCCGTGCCTTCTTCTTCTCCCAGTTCTCGTTGTCTTCTATAGTCCACTCCCAGTTCTTTGAGCGCTCGACGTCCTCCCCTTGCGCCTCTGCCTCTGCTTGGGACCGCAACATTTCGGCCAACCTCTTTTGTCGTTCAAGCCGTGCGGCATCCCGCGCTGTCATCTTGGCCCTTGCAGACTCCTCGACAAGGGATTGCCTGTTTGCTCTTGTGGACGTTCGCTGTCGAAGGAGGGCACATTTGTGCACTGTGCTGACGCCAACGCGCTCAAGAAACTCACCATCTTAGCCCGGAGTTGCTCCATCCTTGCTTTCCGTTCCTCCATAGTCACAGTCTCTGTCGAGTTCTCGTCTCCGTATTCAGGAAGGGAGGATTCCAGCGACCCTTCTGAGTCCTCTGCATTTCTTGGTGGGATGACTTGTTGTTGATCTTCGGAGGTCGAGGATAGTTGGTGGGCAGACATGGTTCGGTGGGAGGATGTGGATCATTATGTAATCATGAATGTAAAACGGTGTAGAGCTGGTGTGGGTGGGACAAACAACACCTGTAGCTGTTTTAGTCGGCACATCGAATTCGAAGCGTGCCAACAAAATAGACTCAAGTCCGGTCGGGGTTCCGCAACTCCGGTCCTCTGATTCGTCCTAACCGTCGTTACAGACACTCGCGACACTTCCGAATGAACACTCCGGACTCTGGAACTCCGGAAAGCTGATTTCCTTTGTGTTTCGTCCTGACATATGTATTTTCATACTGACATTTATTGAGGTACAAGTGTTTCTTTACCACACACTATTTAGACTCTTCACTTCACCCCAAGCACCTCAGTTGTTTCTGCCTGTCTAGGCAGCAGTTGAGGTGAATTGCTTTTTACTTAATATCCTACTTATGCTAATGTGCCTGTCTGTTAAATACACCGTTGAAGGATACAATAAAACATTGTAGGCTGGATAGAGTGGAGAGAGGCATGGGGACAGAAGTGCCAATTTGTCAGGCAAGGCCTGGGTCAGCTCCAGAGGAACTCCAGAGGGCGGAGTTAGTTCTCGGGGTGGTGGGACGTTGGCTTCACCTTATGTGATGCGCCTCTGCCACAAGTCAGTCCTGGATTTTGGAGGTCGGAACGGAGTGAAGGGAGTGAGACTTAGTCTTCGGGAGGACTAATCTGGCGAACGATCTAAGAGTAGAGCCTGGGAAGACTCAGAGGGCGGAAAGGAGCTGAGGCCAAGTCGATATTCGAACTGCAGAATACAGGAATTGTTAGAAACACAAAGCTTGAGCTGCTGTGCGCTCGCTTTAAGCCCCTGTCTTGGAGGATAATATTTATTTACATTATATTTATGAAGTTGAGCTGCTGAGCACTCCTTCAGTAAATATTCGTTTTCCAGTCACGTGACCGTGGGAACATGCACGTGACCGTGAGAATTAACTATACTCTCACCCTTTCACCTCTTCACACCTTCACGATATCACATCTTCACATATTTCACCATTTCACATAATCACATTGAACC
>JBBPOI010000029.1:0-44856 GCA_038091355.1 Phylloboletellus chloephorus | reverse complement strand
GGGTTCCCTGTCACCTTGACATGGGTTGCCAGATGTGCACAATGGAAAATGAAATGGATGCGGAAGATGGAAAATAAGTATTCGGAATGGAGGATGTTTTTATCTTTTTATCTTTTTCGCTTTTATCTTTTGTTATTTTTCTTTCAGCGTGTTTTTCTTTATGGATCTTTAGTGATTCGGAGCAGATACATGATGGAGATCTCCAGACTAAACCTGGGATAAAATGTCACTGGTCGAAACCCAGGATAAAAACGTATACGTAGTGTCGGTGTTAGAAACACAAAGCTTGAGCTGCTGTGCACTCGCTTTTTGCCCCTGTCTCGTGGATAATATTTATTTTCATTACATTTATAAAGTTGAGCTGCTGTGCACTCCTTCAGTAAATATTCGTTTTCCAGTCACATGACCATGGAAACATGCACGTGACCATGGGAATTATCTATCCCTCTACCCTTTCACCTCTTCACACCTTCACAATATCACATCTTCACATATTTCACCATTTCACATAATCACATTAAACCTTGTAGCAATAGATAATATTTACAGAAAGCGAATGGCAATATTTGCTCTTATCATATATAGTATTAGTAATATGATGTGCATATGTGCACGGACCATGTAGCTTTAGTATATAAGGATGAATGAATGTGCCCCAAGAACTCTAGTCAAGTTCTTGTGGGTTTTGGCCTACTGCTTGGTTCGATCTTAGTCTTTCTACTTGTCGAGGTATAGTGTGAGCACGCAGGGTCTTTATTAGACTCTAGTGTTGCCACTGTTATAAACGCGTTACTTCTCCTATACGAGCAAACGCCCCTACAGTAAAGAATTGGACTTGGCCAGGATCGAACACTCGACCTGGCATAATACTTAGCTATTACATAAGCATGTCACATGACCTAACACGTGTTTTTAATCTCCGCTTTATTAAATACATGAGGCGTACAGCCTTCTTAATTACCGCTTCTTTTACGCTTCTTATTCACACACGTTTGACACGTATCCTAATTAGTACCTTCTATTTCCCACGCACAGCTTGGTCCGTGCGCAGTAGTCTGGGGTATATAAAGGACCATGTATCATAGTTAATCCCCAGCTTAATCCACTTGTTTGCTTCGGCATCAAGTCCATTGAGTCTAGATAGTCGTGTGGAGTGATCCCTAGTTAGTAGTAGTCGTTCAGGGTCCCTTGTTGGCACTTCGGTGTGGACAACTGCCCCTTTCTCTCTTCTTTCTCCTTGCCAGTCAGCAGCCTACTGAGAAGGCTTGCAACTTTGTATCATCGCTATTGGGGTTTAGTACGCCCCTTTAGTGTAAGTAGTGGAGTCCCTGTGGAACTTGTCTTAGGACTTGTAACAGCCACATTAGAACTTGACTTTCACAACCCCTCCGCGTTTACAGCACACTTTACCTCTTTCTTGCCCTTCTCCATAGTCTTGATCAGACTTTAAACGATTGGTCGGGCCCCAGACCTAAGGATTGACTTGTACAATGCAGGTACTACTCCCTCTGAGATCTATTCCATCAATCAGCTTGATGCAATGATTATGACCAAGCAGACCTGGAGTGAGGTGGACATGACCACCATTTGACAAAGCCGGAATCTTGCCAGACATCGACTCGGACTTGCAGTCAGACCCATCGTTGCCATCGGTTCCCGTCTCATCCCTTCTGCGTCCAAGCCACATTCCTGCTCAACCAATGAAACCACGTCCATAGCCAAGCCCTCGGATGGTCCTATCGCGCGCGCCGAAATGCTCATTCAACAAGCTCGAGGAGAGGGGCACCCTTCAGAAGCCAAACCGAATGAGTCTCAGTGAAATTCTCAATCCGGCAGTCGAATCCGACCACAACATCTTCAATAAAACAGATGAAGATATTTCTCATGCGGTAACGGACACGATGGAGGCTCGGGAAAAGGATTCAAGCGATGATACTGACATAGCGGCGGTCAAGCAGGCTGCAACGCGAAAAGAAGCTCTCCAGGGTGCCTTGGCGATACTGAACTACGTGGGGACTTGGGACGACCCATTCGCGCGTCAGATGGGAGCCATTATGGGATTGTTTGGGCGCAAGACGCGAGCGCTCGAAATGCAAGGCATGAGAGACGACAAGATCACTAACTATTTCTCTCGTAAATAACTGCAACTAGAGTACACACATTTCCGATTGATATTCTTTCCTGTCAGTAGCACCCCGCACTCCCCAATAACCCATAGCTTTTGCCCTTTCCCGACAGGTATGCGTTAGGAGGGAGTTGACTGTATATTCCTCATGCTTATTTGCGGCCTGCTTCTCGTCCGTTTCCTCATCCAGTGCTGTTGGAGAGATTGCAAGTCTATCGTTCAGTCTATCCTGTGCGTCGTCCCACGATGGGATGGCAAATACATCTATGTGTGGGACATCTGGGTCTGAGAGTTGTGCTAGGCGCTGGAGTAGTGTGGACTTGGTTATCCGGTTTGTTTGGGTTGTGTTGCGGCCTGATCTCTCGGGCGGGACGATGAATAAGGAATAGCGTCACATCTACCTTTTCAGTCTAATTTACACCGTAGCCATCAGGCTCGCGCTTCCACTGTCCATGCAGTCCATCAACCGGTTTCTCTACGGGCCAACGCCGGAAGAAAAGGTACGAGCATGGCAAGGCAAACTGCGTGCGGAGAGTCGGCAGCTGGATAGAGAGATGAGGCAGGTCGGCATCGCGGATCCCACACATTGCACAGTCCACTCAGGATTCATCGCAGCTCGACGCGGCTACTGCCAAGGCGCGATTGACGGTAAAGCAACTCGCGGCCAAAGGCGATGTCAAGTCTGCGCGAATACTGGCCAGGGAGGTCGTAAGAAGCCACAAACAGAAGGACCGATTATCGGTTAGCAAGGCGCGCTTAGGCTCCATCGGGACACAGTTGTCGCAACAACTCGGTGAGTGGCATGGGCAGCAATGCAAATCCAAAACCTGAAAGTCTTCTTCAGCAATGTTGAAAGTTACTGGCTCGCTGCAGAAATCCTCCGAGATCATGAAGCTTTCAAACTCGCTCATCAAGCTTCCTCACATCAGTCAGGTTGTGCGAGAGATGAGCATGGAGATGACCAAGGTCTGGCACAAAATGGATGTGTTATCCAAGTGCTCAGTTGACTTCTCAGGCTGGTATAATGGAAGAAATGCTTGAAGACACGCTGGAGATGGATGAAGAAGAACAGATAGAGGAAGAAGCGGACGCAGAAGTGGATAAAGTATTGTTTGAGCTTACCAACGGCAAGCTTGGTCAAGCAGGCACTGTGGGGACGGAATTGCCAGTGAGTCCTGCCATAATCCCTGATGTGTTCTCTAGTGACTCAAAGAACTCAAGTCATCGCAAGACCGGTTGGAGGAAGAGGAGATGGAGAAGACGATGGAACAATATCGGCAACAGCTGGATGGACTACTGAGCGGCTGACATACCTTACCATCCGCCTCATAGTGTAATTTTAGTTGTCCCTGTTATCATTTGCTCCGTACAAAGCTCAACTGTGACATTTAGTGACGTGACATTAGACTCCGTGTATACCCGCTTTTCCGAACGTTTTTGCCGTTGATCTTTCTAGTCTTGAAAATGCTGGCCCATAGGTCCCTCACTGGTTTTGTGCAGCGGTATTCCCAGGTGGAGCTCAATTTTTTCGTGGCAAAAAAGGTTATTTTACGTCGTTCCTAGTCCTGCAGGCGGTATGCGTCTGCAGCTCCCACTGCTGCCTTTGCTGGGCACAAGGGAAGTCATGTGCGCAAAAAGCATCTCAGTTTCCATACTCCTCACTTACCTTCGTGCAGGGAAAATACGCGGTGACTTTGATTCCAGGAGATGGTCAGGACATTCAGTGCACAACCCAGGGTAACATACTGATGTGAGACCCAGGTATTGGTCCGGAAATCAGTGAATCGGTCAGGGCCATCTACTCTGCTGCCAACGTGGGTCTCTCTCTTCTGTGCTTACAGTGTGCTCAGCGAGAAAAAAGGTCCCTATCGAGTGGGAGGAAGTCAGCGTCACGCCTGTGTTGAAAGGTGGTAAAACGGTTATCCCGGACGCAGCAATTAATTCGGTAAAGAAGACAACCGTCGCTCTGAAAGGTGAGCGTCTTGAAAGCATCAGAGTTCTCGAAGACTGAGTCTATTCAAGGTCCCCTGGCCACACCAAGTAGGTTTACCCTTGATGGTTTGCTTATTCAAGCTCACTCTCCTCAAAAGTTGGCAAGGGACACGTCTCCCTAAACTTAACGCTCCGCAGGACATTTAATCTTTTTGCCAACGTCCGTCCGTGTGTCTCGATCAAGGGCTTTAAGACGCCTTACGACGATGTCAACACTGTTCTAATCCGTGAAAACACGGAAGGCGAATACTCGGGTATTGAACACGAGGTATAATAATTTGGTCTTTAGGAGCCCTTCCCGTTTACGTGGTGATTCCAGATTGTCGACGGAGTTGTTCAATCCATCAAACTCATCACTTACGACGCATCAGAACGCGTGGCTCGTTACGCATTCCACTACGCGCAGGCTAGTGGGAGAAAAAGAGTGACGGCTGTACACAAGGCCAACATCATGTAAGCCAAAACAAGCACGTGTTGCAGTTGTGTACTAATTTAGCAGGAAAATGTCGGACGGTATGTTTTTGTCGGCTTGCCGGCAAGTATCGAAGGATTTCCCGGATATTTCATACGACGAGGATTTGTTGGATCGAGTCTGCCTGCAGGTAAGCTCTGTCGCCGTGGAAAATGGATGACAGTCGAGCAGTCTGCGACAGATTGTGCAAAATCCCCAGCCGTATTCGAACCGCGTCATGGTGATGCCCAACCTTTACGGTGATATTTTGTCGGATATGTGCGCGGGTTTGATTGGTGGTCTTGGTCTCACCCCTTCTGGCAACATTGGACGGGTATGCACCTCTTCTCCCCGAGACACCATCACGTGCTGAGGGTCCCCAGGACGCTTCCATATTTGAGGCTGTCCACGGCTCGGCGCCGGACATCGCAGGCATGTGCTGTGTTCGCGAAATTGTCGGTGAATGTCGACTGACGACGGTGGTAGGAAAGGGATTAGCTAATCCGACAGCACTTCTGCTGTCTTCTTTGATGATGTTGAGGTACGTTAATTATGCCGTGCTGCAGGCTTCCTGTTGATCCGACGCCCCTCGTTGCAGACACATGAACCTGAACGAGCATGCGGCGAAGATTGAGAAGGCCACGCTTGATGTGAGTAATGATATCGCGTCCTGTGCAGCCTCGGGTGTCGTGACAGTGATTCGCAGACGGTCGCGGAGGGAAAGGCGATCACTGGGGACCTCGGTGGCAGGGCAACGACGAAGGAGTACACCGCCGCGATCATCGACAAGCTTGCTGCGGCATGAAGCTCTGCGTAGACAGTGTTAGTAGACTGTGTCACAGTTAAAGTTCTCGTGTGTTTGCTCGTGGGAAAGCTCGGCTGGGAAAATGAGCGGCAACGCAGCAGACGATGTGTTCTCTGCGACGACTACTAGTAAAAGCTCATCCACGCCTGCACGCGGCATTCACCTCCATACTTCCCTCACAAGCCCTACAGGGCAAGCCTTCCAGCATACATCCACTTCCTACCACAGGTATTTCTCTCGCTTGCTCCCACCGCCCACGTCGACCTCTCAGACATTCAGATAACCCCATAACGCCCAATTGCTTAACGCTACGAACGAAATGACAGACGAATCTACGCTGCACCAGGTCAAGAAGGACGACTCCAAGAAGGCGGCCTTCGTGCCCAGTGTCTCCCGCGCATCCAGGAGGACTCCTTCAAACGCCAGGCCCTCCTCCGCTGCGGGAATTCTCCCAGGCGCCACAAGGCCTTCCTCCAGGTCCGGACACAAGAAGCCCGGTACCCCTGCCGCCGGTGGAACGGAGTCCGGTTCCGAATCTAACAAGAAGCTCCCCGAGACCAAGAAGGCCGACCTCCCTCGCAATAAGAGCCTGAGCGGTAGCGGTCAGCGTAACGGAAGTCACCGCAACCGCCAGCATTCATCGTCGCAGGCGAATCGGAGCAGTGCTGCCAAGGATCGCACTTCAATCGGTCAATCTTCCTCTCCTGCACCCGTCTCTGCCTCGGAGTCCAGTGATGCATTGTCTTCACTCCAGCGTGTCATCGCTGACCTCAAGACTACTTCTCCCAACCAAGTGTCCGTTCCCAACAACTCGCTCGCTGCTTCTATCCATGCTCCACAGGCACCAGGCTCTACCCTTCCTGCAAACGCGCCTGTTTTTCAGCCCGGTGCTTCAGCCTTCCCGATTTCCACCTTCCCCGATGCTGGCCGGCACCGCAAAGCTGCATCACTTGGTGCTTCCGCTCTCTCCGGGAATTTTAATTCGTTTTCCCCTCACCTTGGTGCCATGATGGAAGATGCGGAGGATGGCACCGGCGCATCTTTTGAAGACGGTGAAGTCTCCGAGAATTTCTTCCCTAATTCTAGTCATCAAGCCCGCTCTCAGTCACAAAATTTCATGGCTCCTCGATTTGCGGCCTTGGCAGCCCAGCAAGAGCAGGATGTTCTCGGTCCAACCGGTCGTCCCCAGCTCGCTCCAAACTTCATGTTTGGTACTCGCCGACGGACTAGTTCCAACGTGCCCATGGGTCCGCTGAACGAAGAAGATGTTGCATTCCAATTCCCCCAACAGCAGAACCTCTCTTCCGAAGGTGTTGTTCACGATCAGAACCACAGGCGGCCAGAAAACGACATCACTGGCATTATGGCTGAGCAGGTATGAACGTATACAGTGCCCCTTCTGTTTCTCGACTTATCTGTTCTAGATTGCGATTCAAAACCAGATAGAGGCCCTCCAACACCAGCAACAGGCGCTTTATCAACAGCAGTTGGCTTCTAATCAGGTGCTATCTCTCCAAACTCCCGGCCTTGCACCCAACAGGCATAGACGCGTCCAGAGCACTCTGCCCGTGGGCATTACGGGCAACAACAGTGTCGCCGGTTTCACCACCCCAATGGGCCAGTTCAACTCCATGGCTAACCTAGGCATTAGTCCCGATTCACAGCCAGCCAATTTGCCTCGTGGCCACGGAAGGAGACACAGCGTTAACGTTGTCAACAAATCTAGTGCTGCCCACAGTAATGTTGGTTCCGTGAATTTCCCTTATAGTGGCCAGGACGGCTTCGAGGATGGTTTCACTTCACCCTTTGGTGGCCACACGCGCACGACGTCCCGGGTCGACTCTAGTTGGAGAATCAGTATGTATCGACCTCCGCTGAATTATCACGTCCCTGACCTATCTGACACACAGATGGTGGTGTGATTCAAGGCAATAACGCATTTGCTGCCGATCTCGCACAAGCACAAGCCCAGCTACAAAGTTTGCAACAATTCCGTGCTGCGGCCGGTGGTCACCATCATAAGATGCCTTCATTTTCTTTCCCTAACATGTTGCCAAACATGATGGCGGCTAACATGATGGGCTTGGGCATGGGAGGTGTGAGCCTGTTGCAGCAACAGCAACAACAGCAACAACAGTTCCAGTCCCAATTACAGCAGCAGTCCAGCCAGCCCCAACGCAAATCTCTTTTCGCTCCTTATCTGCCTCAAGCCTCTCTTCCGCCTCTCTTGGCCGCGGGAAAGCTAGTCGTGGGTATCCTTCGCGTCAACAAGCGCAACAGATCGGATGCGTATGTTGCCACCGAGGTCCTTGACGCCGATATCTACATCTGCGGTTCTAAAGACCGTAATCGTGCCTTGGAGGGTGATATTGTTGCTGTCGAGCTTCTTGATGTTGATGAGGTGTGGGGAACTAAGAAGGAGAAGGAAGAAAAGAAGCGCAAGAAAGAAGAAAACTCTGCCTACGACGTGAAGACCAGCGCAGGTCGCAAAGATGACAAGAAGAAGGATGACGTCGAGGTAGAAGGCCAGGGATTGATGTTGTTCGAGGACGAAGAGTATGATGTTCAACTATATATTCTGACATCGTACTGACACTCATCTTCAGGGTCACAGACGAAATCAAGCCGCAGTTTGCTGGACATGTTGTAGCAGTCGTTGAGCGCATGCCTGGACAGCTCTTTTCTGGAACACTCGGTCTACTTCGTCCATCTTCTGCAGCTACTAAAGAAAAGCAGGAGGCCGAGCGTCGAGAACGGGAGGGTGATCGCGGAGACGAACCACGACGTGGACCCATTGAACGTCCCAAAATCGTCTGGTTTAAGCCAACAGACAAGCGCGTACCTCTGATTGCCATCCCTACCGAACAAGCACCCGCAGATTTCGTTCAGAATCCTGAGGACTACGCTAATAGGTTGTTCGTTGCCTGTATCAAGCGTCACGTGCGTCCCCGAGATCTAAATTCACACATTTGCTTACCTTCTGGAGTGTAGCCTATATCTTCCCTCCATCCTTTTGGTACTCTGGCCGAGGAACTAGGTCCCATTGGAGATATCGAAGTGGAGACCAGTGCTTTATTGAAAGATTGCAACTTCCCTACCGAAGAATTTTCCGAGAGTGTGCTCAAGTGCCTCCCTCCCACTCCCTGGACGTACGTTATTCATTCTCTGCACGAGAGTTTCCGTTCACACCGAATATCAGTGTTCCTGAGAGGGAGTATGAAATCCGTAAGGACTTCCGCCAGGAACGCATTTTCACCATCGACCCGGATACGGCCAAGGATTTGGATGATGCATTGTCTATCAAGGCCAATGACGATGGTACTTACGAGGTCGGCATCCACATTTCGGACGTATCCTACTTCGTAAAACCCAACACTGCGCTTGATCGCGATGCTCGCAAGCGAGCCACGAGTGTGTATCTCGTTCAAAGAGCGGTGCCGATGTTACCTCCTACACTGAGTGAAGAGGTCTGCAGTCTGGTCCCTGGTGCCGAACGTCTCACTTTCTCCGCTGTCTTTACGATGACGGCGGAAGGGAAGATGGTCAGTAAGTGGTTTGGGAAGACTATCATCAGGTGCGTAACATCGCGCCCGTTAATGCTAATTGCTAAGTCTGTTCCAAAGATGTGCAGCGAAACTGTCCTATGCTGATGCACAGAAAGCGATTGACGGACAGCCATTGAGGGACCTCGGTGTCACCCCGGAACACAGCGTATCTGCGATCGAGAAGGATGTGAGAGTACTACACGGTATCTCCAGACAACTTCGTCACAAACGTCTTCAAGACGGTGCCCTGAGTCTCTCCAATTCCCGCCTATCATTCATTTTGGACGAAAATGACCTTCCGATGGATTGTGTACAACGCGAGCGCAGTGATGCCGACGAGCTGGTCGAAGAAGTATGTATTATCTGGACTACAGCATGATTGAGACTTAAGCTACGTTTCAAGTTCATGCTCTTGACCAACGTTGCCATTGCTCAGCGCATTGCCGTTCACCTCCCAGAGCAAGCACTCCTTCGTAGGCACGACTCTCCTATCGAAAGGCGTCTGGTATTCCGCTTGCGTTTGTTATATTCTCTATTTGTATTGATGTTGCTTTGTAGAATGTCTTCGCCGAACGCGCCAAGCGTCTGGGTGTGGAGGTAGACATATCGTCCCCAGGAGCCATCATGAGATCCTTCGAGTCAATCAACAATCCCACTGCTCGGATGGTGCTTGAGCTTCTGTCCTTCAAAGCTACCCAACGTGCCAAGTATTTCTGTGCCGGAATGTTAGACATCGCTAAATACGGTCATTACGCCCTCAACTTCCCTGTCTATACACACTTCACATCCCCCATCCGGCGTTACGCCGACATCCTGGTGCACCGCCAACTCGAATCTGTCCTCCAAGGCGGAAGTAAGTGGAAAGACCATGGTGACGTACCAGAAGCTAATATTACGATCATAGGCGACCCGAAGTTTACTGTGGATAGAGATGCCGTCGCGAAGATCGCTCAGCAATGCAACATGTACGTGTCTCCATGATGCATGCTCAACTGTTCGCTGAATGTCTTTTAGCAAAAGAGACTCGGCAAAGTTGGCACAAGAACAGTCCATTCACCTCTTCCTTTGCGTCTTCATCTCCGATTTAACCCTCCGTTACGGACCGGTTATCCGCCAGGCCAAGGTTGTAAACGTGCTCGATGCTGCCTTCGACGTACTCGTTCCCGAGTTTGGTATCGAAAAGAGAGTCCACGTAGACCAGATGCCCATTGACGTGAGTCTAGCGATTTAGCTATCTTTCCGGTCACCAACCTGCCATTTAGAACCACGTCTACGATGAACACGCCCATACACTGCAGATCTACTGGTCCAGCAAAGACGTCATCACTTGGCTTGCAGAAAATAGTGATGACGAGCACTTGAAGAATGTGAAGCAGAATGCTGAGGCCCATGCTGCTAAGATGGAAGTGGCGTCACGCTCCGTGCACGACGAGAAGGCTCTTTTCGATGAAGATGACGCCGAGGAAGACGAGATAGTGCTTGGCAGAGACAGCGAGCTTGTCAAAGTGACCGAGACATCGAAGCAACGGCTACTTTCTACTGCCAAGGTCGAACCCGTGTTCGAAGGTTTGAGGACGACCCCATCTGGTCACAAGATCCAGGATATCAAAGAGTTGATGACGGTGCCGGTATGCAGGCACATGTACCCTAAAGACGTTGTTAACATAGCTTCTAGGTGATTGTGACGGCCGACCTGACCAAGAGTCCCCCGGTCATCAAAGTATACAGTGTGAACCCTTACGCTGAACCGAAGAGTGAACAGAAGAAATGAGTTACCCAAGAACCCATCCTCCGATCCTTTTCCCGCCATGAAGCGTATCTGTTGTACGATAGTGTTGATATTCTGCATGCTTTCCTTTCCCTCCCCCCCGCTTTGACTCATGACCTGTTCATGCGCCGGTTCTGTACAGGAATGTCTATGAGACGTTTGCATGCCGCTCAATTCTCAAGCTGTTCTCGTTCGATAACTTTGCAATGCGTGCGTGTGGCGTAGGTCCGACCCCATGTAGTAGTGTTACATTGCACGGAGGATCTCGTCCATTACGCGTGAAGAGAAGGAAAGACAAGCAAGCAGACATTCCACAAGCCAGAGATCAGCTTGTGCCCATCAACATTGTTCTGTCGTAGAGGCTTGCAATGATGAGCGCCGGTCACGTGCATCCGAGCCGAGCCAAACACGGATCCACTGTGGGCCATGGTCAGTTCCCCATTTCCGCCATGGACAATATACCGCAGCTGGGTACAGCTGCGGACTTGGAGCTTCGTGCAGCTCGCATCGCAGATCCTGGCATCGGTGAGCCCTTCGTCTTCCCTGTGCCACGTCTGTTCAAGCCCCCCGTGGCAGACCTCAAGACCAAGCATACGGTGGCATGCGAGCTCAGAGAAATGATTGACACCGTGAGGGATTCAGATTCTGCGCGCGTATTTCCCCAGATGATCCCAGTTCTCCTCGAAATCCTTCGCTCCGGCGAGGCTGCTTGCCACAAGGACACACTCGAATACCAGTTCCGGCGCGTTCTGCTAGAGGTCCTCCATCGCATCCCATATAATGATTCCATTCGACCTCTTGCACTCCCTCTACTTAGCGGCATGCTCCATACTCTCCGCAATGACAACGAGGAGAATGGCGTTACGTCTTGCAAAATCATTATCGATTTACTTCGCTCGTTCAGAGCTCTCACCGAGGACCTTGTCTCCGAGTTCATGTGTGTGCTTCAGGATGTTTTTCGCAACATAACAGGTCTGGTACAGGAGACACTGACTGACGACTCTGCTGTTTTGGACGCCAACATCGTAATGCCTAGTATCCGTAGCTTCAAGGTCTTGGCAGAGATGGGCATGGTTGTCGTCACATTCTCTCAAAGTCACCGATCGATGGTTGCCACCCTCATACAAACCACTCTGGCCCTCAACTTTGATGTTTTGGCTCTAGAGTCTCCTGCGCAGCGCAAAGCGCGCGAAGACTGCGAAGCTATGGGCTTGTATTGGGCTGGCATGGCTCCTGCCATTAAGAACCCGCAAGCATACGCCGACTTCATCACTGCGCAAATCAAGGTTAGTACTTGTTTGGTCGATAAAGCACTCCTCTCTCAAGTGTGCCGCAGATGGTCTCGTACGTGGCGTACATAATCCGCGGGTTTGCAGAGCAATTCGATTCATTTGGCGAGCGGCTTATTCTCTCTGCTCTGCGACTTCTGCAGGACCTTCCTGCTAACGGTATCCAAGCCCGCAAGGTGCGTATGCTTACTTTCAGCCGAGATGAATCCCAGAACTGTGCCGTAGGACCTTATGGTAGTGTTGCGACACCTCATAGGCACTCCCCATCGCAAGGCTCTTCTACCGCAGATTGACAAGCTCTTCAACGAGCGGATTCTACTTGGAAGCGGTGTTGGCAGCCAAGAGACCCTTCGGTAGTGCACTTATTTCCGTTCTGTCTCTGTCGCTGACACACATCTTGCAGCCCGTCAGCCTATGCTGCCATTGCCGATCTTGTTCACCATGTTCGCACTGAACTCTCGGCTGATCAACTCGCACGGGTCTCAAAGCTCTATTCCACCCTCATCCACAATCCTTATCTCGGGAACACCCTCCACACACTTTTCGCGAAGATGATGTTTGGTCTCATCGAGAACATCACGACTAAAGACACTCCTCAGGGCGCGGCTCGTATCCTTGGTGCTATGTTCGAGACTTGCGTGGACAGAGTAGACGCCATGACGAATGTACTCGATGATGCGTTTGAGCGCTTTGAGAGAGCGAAAGCTGGAGACGAATTACCGTCCCCAGCTTTGCAGATTGAGAGAGCACGTCCGGTAGCGGCTGCTGTATATGCGGTGGAAAAGCCAGAAGAAGTAATACACGGTGGGTGGACATCTCCCTCGCACGATCACGCTAATCATACCTCAGAGTGCCGATTGCTATTCCGCACTCTTTTGCACGGATTCCGAGTGTGCCTCGTGGGCTTGAAGAAATGTGATGGACCGGTTCCTGATGGAACGCTTATATTCCGTCTCTTCACCAGCTGCATCAAGTGTATGGCTCTGTTCGATGCTGAGCCCAGAGAAGCAACTGAAGTGATGGACTGGTTCAGCTCAGTGCTCCTCGAAGTGAATTTGCACGTCTTCCAAGAGGTATGGACGCACAAGGTCGAACTGTTCTTTCAAGCTGCACAAAAACGACCCTCTCTCCTCCACATTTGCCAAATATTGTTCAGTCGAGAGCCCGTCTCGCCAACGTTGGTTGCTATCGTGCTTCGGTTTTTGATTGACCGTCTTCCGCGGCTCGGCGAATATGATGACCAGACGGCCGTAGTAACCATCCGACTCTTCAAGATGGCTTTCAGCGCCGTCACTGCATTTCCTACAGCCAATGAGCCAATCCTGGCATCTCATCTTGCGAAGCTAATCATGGATTGTTTCCCTCTTGCTGCCAAGGCCACGAAGCCTACCAATTACTTCCACTTACTCAGAGGCCTCTTCCGCGCCATCGGCGGTGGTGGTGGGCGATTTGAACTCTTGTATAAGGAGGTCCTACCCTTACTCCCTGAGATGTTAGAAAGCTTAAACCGCCAACTCCTTGCCTCAGACGGATACAGCAGGGATATGATAGTGGAGCTTTGTCTCACTGTACCTCTGCGCCTCACCCATCTCCTTCCGCACCTCTCGTATCTCATGCATCCTCTCGCTCTGGCTTTGCGCGGGACACCTGAGCTCGTGTCACAAGGCCTACGCACGCTCGAACTTTGCATTGACAATCTCACACCGGATTTCCTCGACCCTACGCTCAGCACGGTTCTGCGCGAACTCATGGAGGCACTTCACACTCATCTAAAGCCGCTCCCAGCTAATCATCACCACGCTCATACGACAATACGTATCTTAGGGAAACTGGGTGGACGAAACCGGCGCCTACTGAGCAAAGAGCCATTACTGGAGTATAAGCCCTTTTCCGAACCTGCGAAGCTTGCGTTATCTTTCGGCGGAACAAGTGAGAAGGTGGAGTTACACGCTATGTCGAGTCTCGCAGCCCGTACCCTGACGAAGGCGGGACCGCCTCATCTTGCGTATGCATACACATTCCTCGAGACATGTGTCACCCTTCTCATGCATGAGGTTCGTCAGTATCTTAGCTGATATTCACCAGTTGATTCATGCCTACCGCAGAATACTCACAATGAAAATCAAGCTGCGGTCTTTGTTAGATGTCTCGAGGCCATTTTTGACGCCTTCTATATCCCTGAACTGAAAGAAGACGCACAGAAGTTCATCCGAAACCTTTCAAAGGCGGTCTTCGCAATGGAGATGCGCAAGAATGCCACCAAGGAGATCGGCCTCAAGCGCTATCCCAGTTCACTCCTTGCGTCTTACCTCGAGGCGATGCCGCGGGTTCTGACACGCGAAAAGCAAGAAGACACCCGGCAGGCGCAAGATTTAATTGCGCTCATCATCAACGATCTAGTCGCAATGGGCAAAGAGCAAGGTGCTACTCCCCTCGATACCGTTCCGATGCTCCACCAAATCGCAAGTCGTTTCAGTGCCTTATGTCTGGACGACTCGTGGGCCCGGAAGAGTGCTGGATGTAGTGGTATCCGAATTCTGACCCACACTCCAGACTTTGGGTTGAAGTGGATCCAGGATCGCGAGGTAGACTTTGTTCGCACTCTTCTGCATATTTTAAAAGACCTTCCTTACGATCTTCCCCGAGATGTTGGTGATGTAGTCGATGTCCTCAAGAGGGTTCTGCGGGTAGGGAATGCCGAGGCTGAAGCATCCACGGATGTCCCAATCACTTCCAGAACCAAGCTGGTTCATCTGATTGGCATTTTCTTCTCGGAGCTTTCGAGCCCGAACCCCGTCGTTCGGCATGCAGTGCAAACATGCATTGAGTCACTCGTTGAGCTCACCGGCAACTCCGCTCATGACCTCCTTCTACCCCATCGGGATCGCATGCTCACGGCAATATACACGAAGCCATTGCGTGCGCTGTCATTTCCCATCCAAATTGGCATGATCGACGCTGTGCGATTTTGCATCAGCCTTGATCCACCTCTCCCAGAGCTCAATGACGAGCTTCTCAGACTTTTGCACGAGACCCTTGCGTTGGCTGACGCAGACGACCTGAATATTGGGCGGGTCAATCTTCGCCAGGGCGGACTGGAAGTAGTCAAGCTTCGGGTGGCTTGTATCAAGTTATTAACCGCTTCCATGCCGATGACCGATTTCTTTGCCAAGCAACATCAGACCCGGCAGAGGTAAAGACTCATCATCTGCAGAGACCGGCTTGCTCATGGAAGCGTTCACTCTAGGGTGACGAGTGTATATTTTAAGTCGCTTTACTCGCCCTCGCAAGAAGTCAAGGAAGTAGCACATGAGGGGCTGCGGATGGTGCTCACACATCAAAGTCGCCTTCCGAAAGAACTGTTGCAGACTGGCTTGCGACCTATCTTGATGAATCTTGCGGATCCAAAGCGACTCTCCGTTTCGGGTCTGGAAGGTCTAGCTCGTCTTCTGGAGTTGCTCATCAACTACTTCAAGGTCGAGATTGGCCATAAACTTCTCGACCACTTTCGCATAGTCGCTGATCCTCAAATGCTTCAAGCCTCATCTCGTCTCCCGCTTCCAGAAAATGAAGGCATTACTAAACTCGTCCGCCTGGCAAACATTTTCCACCTTCTCCCCTCTGCTGCGAATATCTTCCTGGAAAATCTCGTCAACGCTGTAGTCCAGACGGAGGCGCAAATGCAATTCTCCGGTAAGAGTCCTTTCTCCGAACCTCTTGGAAAGTACCTCGATCGCTATCCTGGGGAGGCTCTTGACTTCTTCTTCTGCCATCTGCATCTCCCGCGCCACCTTAGAACATTCAGAAGTATTCTACTGGCCCAACTTGCTCCCAATCTGGAGCGAGAGTTGGCATCGAGGACGCAATCCCTGGTCATCCACTGTCTGAAGGGCGGTGACCAGGCCTTGTTGTTGCCTGGTTTGTACCTCCTGGATGACCTCGCAGGGCTGCAGCCAAGTTGGATATCCGAGAACAATTATGCGATCGATGCCGTTATCGAGATCTGGAGGTCAGAGCCTTTGCAGCCCGATCAAACGGATGTCATGGTGCCAGAAGCTATCCGCAGACAATCCATCATGTTGTCGATCTTCCAAAAAGTCCTAGAGTTGATGCCAAGGGTCGATCTACTATTCGAAATTGTTGCCATCTACACTCGCAGTCTTCCCGTGGATCTCACACGGCTAACACAATTTCTCTATCATCACGTCGCTTTGAACGAGGATTTGTTTTATCGCCGGAACGTTTTGGCTCGGTTCCTCATGTGGTTTGAAGACCGGTCTGTGTCCTGGGCAACGAAGACATTTTTCTTGCGCTTCATCATCACACCAACAATCCTTGTTCAGGCAGATAAGCCTAGCAAGGATGGCTTGCTTGACGCGGATTTTATAGCCGCCGTTCATCGAACCATCTGGCAGCCTATGATTGACGATGCCACATTTGTGGAGGCCGATGATATGTTCAAGATTGAGCTCTTGCACTTGACCACGGTCCTGGTATATCGTTTTCCTGAGCTGTTGGAGGACGTCAAGAAGGATATCATTCGTTGCGCCTGGCATTACATTACTTCCGACGATGCAGTCGTCAAACAAACCGCATACCTCCTTGCTGCTCGTTTCTTCGAAGCATTCGATACACCGCAGAAGTTCATCCTTCGAGCCTGGACTGGCCTCCTTCGTCCTCCGCACACCGAGGGCAAATTGCTCATCAAACAGGCCCTGGACATACTCGCTCCCGTACTTCCCAGGTCTGGCGCAAATGATGTAGGCTACCCTCAGTGGGCAAAGACGACTCGAAGACTTCTCGCAGAGGAGGGAAATGGCTTTCAGCAGATCATAATGATCTATCAGCTCCTAGTTCGGCAGCCACATCTTTTCTACCCGGTCCGCGCTCTGTTCATTCCTCATATGGTAAATTCCTTGAATAAGCTGGGCCTCTCTGGTACAGCGTCGGGAGAATCCCGCATCTTGTCCATCGACATCTCACAGGTCATTTTCAACTGGGAGCAAAATCCCCAGGAAACTGAAACTCAATCGATTGGGCCCCCCTGGGTTACGCCGCTGTCCTTCCGAGAAAGTATCGTGAGCTTTCTTGTTCGCTTGGCGACTGCAACGTTGGAACCGCCAGTCAGAGCTGTACTCGTTCCTCGAGCACTGTCCTTGTTGCAACAAATGGTTGCATCATCTGCTTGGTCCGACGTGACAGTGAAATTAAACTATTTTTCAAGAACACTTGAACAGGTGGAAATCCTTTGCCATTGCCTTGGTTACTTGTACTCTGACCAATTCCTGGAAGATTGATCTAGATTCCGAGCCGCAACTCAATCTAGCACTGAGCGCAGCCAAAGTCCTACAAGTCGTTGCAGCCGACAAGGATGATGACTGGTATATCGCCAATGCCACCATCTTACAATCCCTCGTGCACAAAGGCTTGGTAACAGATGAGCCAGGACTTCATGATGCTCTACACCCCATTTTCGAGCACTTGCTACGTCTCTTCCCTCTCCCAGACAAAGATGAGAAGCAAGGCGAGATGTCTGACTTCCACAACTTTGTGTACTCGGCAATTGAAGACGGTCTGGCGAACACGAGCGCATTGCGCGGCACCCTCCTCATGCTGAAATCGGTTGTGCAAGTCTCCGCTGAGCGCGTGCAACCTTTCTCCGCATCCCTCTTGCGTCTATTCACTAAACTCGCCAAGGACCACGTTAACTCAGCACCAAATACGAGTGGGTTTGAAAATGGAGTTCGACTTATTACGTCGATCATCGAGATTTGCAAAGCTACCATACCATATCTTGGGGACCAACGCAAGGCATTCTTCGGTGCATTCACGGCACTCGCGGAGAAGTCAAAAAGTCTATTGCTCTGCCGTTGCATGCTTGACGTCATGCGGGAGTGGGCGTTGGCAAACAATGAGGCTTACCCTACCATGAAAGACAAAGTGAACGTCTTGCAAAAGATGGCAGGCTTCGAGTCTCGTGGGGAGTCACTGTTCCACGACTATTTGGAACTGATCTATGACATCTATACCGAACCATCCTTGCGGAGAAGTGACCTGACATCCCGATTGGAACAATGCTTCTTGCTTGGGAGTCGCGCACGAGACGTAAGCATCAGGGAGCGCTTCATGGATCTGCTGGACGCCAGCATTCCCCGCTCTCCTTCGAGTCGTCTCGCATACATCCTTGCAGTCCAGAACTGGGAGCCCCTCGCGGATCATAATTGGATCTTTGTCGCTCTGCACCTTCTTCTAGGCTCCGTAGACGCAGAAATACTACTCATTCCAGAGCGAAAATTCACCCTCGAGCCTGGTGTAGGATATCTCACTACACGCCAGAAGGCTGCGTCAATTGTGCGCCCAATACAGCGTCTCATGTTTCTCGATCAACACGCCGCCCACGACACGTGGATCACCATGTTTTCAGCTACTTGGAGATGTCTTTCCAGGAGAGAGCAGGCTGATATGACTCTTCACATGATCAACCTGTTGAGCAAGGACTACCACATCAAACAAGCCGACATGCGTCCAAACGTCATACAGACTTTGCTCAGTGGTGTTCTTGCTTGCACTCCTCCTATGATTCTGCCTCCTCACCTCGTGAAGTTCTTAGGAAAAACCTACGGCGCATGGCATGTTGGACTGGAAATCCTCGAACACTCGGTCGACTACGTACGGGACGATGACGCCAGTCTCCGCGACATCGTCTTTGATTCCTTGGCCGATCTTTATGCTGAGTTAGCGGAGGAAGATATGTTCCATGGGTTGTGGCGTCGTCGCTGTCTCCATCTCGAAACAAACATTGGTCTTGCGTATGAGCAGCACGGGATGTGGGAACAAGCAGAAAGCACGTACGAACTTGGCCAAACTAGGTCGAAGACCGGTGTAATCGCCTTTTCTGAAGCAGAGTATTGTCTCTGGGAGGACCACTGGATGCTCGCGGCTGAAAAGCTCCAACAATGGGATACGCTTCACGACTTGGCTAGGAGCGAAGGCAATCAGGAGCTTATGCTCGAGAGCGCCTGGAGGATCAAAGACTGGACAGAACACAGGGAGACTCTGGAGGACCAGATCAACCAATTACCCGATGTCGCCACTCCCCGCAGACGCGTTTTTGAGGCATTTATAGCCCTCCTAAAGCTTCCGGCTGCCTTGGACAAAAATACGGAGTTCACCAAGATCCTTGAGGATGCAATGCAGCTGTCTCTCCGCAAATGGGTTGGACTTCCTCCTCACCTCTCAGTTGCCCACGTCCCGTTGTTGCAGCACTTCCAACAATTTGTGGAACTTCAAGAGGCTGTTCAGATTTTCGGTTCTCTCTCGACCACCAATGCACAAAACTTGGAGAAAAAGTCGTCCGACTTAAAGATGGTTCTTCAAGCATGGAGGGAACGGCTACCCAACCTTCATGATGATATCAGTATCTGGAGCGACCTGGTAGCATGGAGGCAGAACGTCTTCAATGCGATCAACAAAGCTTATATCCCCCTCATCTCCACCAACAACCAAGGCGGCAATACAGCCTCTACCAATGTCAACACCTCCGGCTATCGGGGCTATCACGAGACTGCCTGGATCATCAACCGTTTTGCTCATGTTGCCAGAAAGCATGACCTGCTGGACGTCTGCTTCAGTTCCTTGAACAAAATATATACCCTGCCCAACATTGAAATATCCGAAGCCTTTCTCAAACTTCGGGAGCAGGCGCGCTGCCATTACCAGAAACCAAATGACCTTCAAGCTGGTCTAGAAGTGATCAACAACACGAATCTGATGTACTTTTCCAACGCTCAAAAGGCAGAATTCTTCACGTTGAAGGGAATGTTCCACGCAAGGAGTGGACGGAACGAGGAAGCAAATCATGCGTTCGGGCAAGCAGTGCAGATGGACATGATGCAGGCGAAGGCTTGGGCGGAGTGGGGCCGTTTTAACGACCGGATGTTCAAGGAGATTCCCTCTGATATGTCGTACGCTGCTAATGCTGTCAGCTGTTACCTCCAAGCGGCGGGACAGTACAAGAATGGCAAAAGCAGACCGCTGCTCACTCGCGTTCTTTGGCTTCTCAGTGTCGACGATGGGAACTTCACGATCTCGCGTGCCTTCGATACCTATAAAGGAGAGGCAGCATTTTGGTACTGGATATCGCTGATCCCTCAGCTTTGTCTCTCCATTAATCAGCGGGAGGTAAAACAAGCACGTTACATTCTGCTGAACCTGGCCAAGCTATTCCCTCAGGCAAGTAGTACTAAATCCCCGGCAATTACTGCGACTGATTATTGTATAGGCCTTATTCTTCCCTCTGCGAACGACTAAGGAGGATATGGCTTTCGTTAAGAAGCAGGCGGCCGCGGCAGCAGCCGCTCGTGCGATGCAGGCGAGCCAGGCAGCTAATGGTATCAAACGTGTGGACAGCGACCTGTCCATGCAAGATGCGACTGCTCAAGTTGCTGGAGAGATTGCCAAACGGGAGAACACCGCTGTCGAGGTCAATGGAAACCAACATCTGCCTACCATCCATACGGATGCTTCTAGCTCCAACCCAGTCGCTGCTGCACAACACCCAGCAAGTGAAGTCCAGCCCACCTACACTGTCCGTCAAGGATGGGAACATGTCGATGAAGTCGTACAGATACTCAAGACCGCTTTCCCACTCCTTATCCTGAGTATGGAGACTATGGTTGATCAGATACACCAAAGATTCAAGGCTCCACCTGAAGAAGAGATCTACCGATTGATAAGTATGCTCCTTCAAGATGCCATTCAGGTATGTGGTACGTACCCTGTTGTTCATACCGCTCTGAACCCATCTAGAATTATGTGATGCGAACGAATACGCCTGAGGATGACGGACAGCTTGCACCCCACACAATCAACAATCTAACGAAGATGGCAGCTAATTTGTCTGGTCCTGCACGGGTGCGTCATATCAAGATTTGAATCATTTTATCCTGACGTATGTATACGAGCAGAAGGAATACGAGGAAGATTTCTTGAGGAGCAAGCCAACCCATTACGAATACATCCGCCGACTTCAGCGTTGGCGTGATCGGCAAGAGAAATACCTTGATTCAAGACCTCGCATTCAGTCTCTAGATCTTCTGAGTCACTACTTAACGGAGTTCCAGTATGGCAAATTCGACGACATTGAGGTTCCTGGCCAGTACACTGAGGTGAATGGTTACCATAAACTACGTTCCAATCCTCAACAATCCCTTCAGGACAAGGACAGCAACCAGAACTTCGTTCATATCCAGAGATTTGGTCCCAAGTTCGAAAATTGTCGATCCCACGGCTACTGTTGGAAGAGATTCACTGTCCACGGAAATGACCACTCAAGGACTTCGTTCTCTGTACAGCTTCCATCTGGTCGTCATTGTCGTCGCGAAGAGCGGGTAATGCAAGTGTTCCGCGTATTTAATGGGTGCGTTCATCCTGTCTTATCCTGTTGGAGTGCTGTCCTCACATACAATATGGAAGAGCACTTGCGCGAAAGAAAGAGTCGCGTAAGCGCAACCTCAATTTCCATATCCCGGCCGCCATATCTTGCAGCCCCAATCTTCGCTTGCTTCAGAATGACTCGTCCTACGTGACATTCGGTGATATTTATGATCGCCACTGTGAAGAAGTTGGTATTACGCGCGAGGATCCCATCCTCGTCTCCGGAGAGAAGGTGAAGAACGTTCTTTTGGACTTCAAACAGGTGAACCAAAGAGCAGTATGTATTCATTGAGATCACCCTTCCTCCGGTTTTCTTATCCACTTAGCCTGGTAAGACAGAATATTTCACTCTTCGAAACGATATTATGGACGAAGTAGTCACGAAACTCGTTCCTGACGATGTCCTTACCAAGGTCGGTTGTCTGTCGAATCTCAACTTCGCCAATTCCAAACTTGAACTCGTTTCAGTATATGCTCAATGTGATGAGGGGCCCTGCAGACATCTGGAAAATGCGGAAACAGTTTGCACTGCAAATTGCTGCTACGAGTTTCATGACATATGTCTTCTGCCTAACAAGCAGGTCGCCGTCGCGATTCCACGTATCCCGATCAACTGGCAGAATTGCTATGAGCGAGCTTCTCCCTGGGGTCGCTGGTCAGGCCCCCGTTTTTGCGTCAAACGATGCCGTTCCCTTCCGGTTCACGCCAAACATGCAAAGATTCCTTGGGCCTATCTTTACCGAAGGTCTCCTTACTTCTGGCATCATGGTCATCGGTCGCTGCCTCACAGAACCCGATGTAGGTTTACCCTCTGAGCTTCGTAACGTCGGGAAATGTTGACTGGGATGCGTAGTTTGGTTTGGAGCAACAGCTCTGCTTGTTCGCTCGTGACGAAGTCATGACTTGGCTGCACGGCAGAGGTCAGCCATGGACATTTGATATCTCCTTCCGCACCAACTGTGCGGCTAACATCGACGGAGTTGTCAAACGTGCTGAAGTAATGGCATGCAAACTCGAGCGTGACCAGGTGAGGGCAATGTCCAGCTCGCAGAAGCTGGCACAGGCTAACCTGCAATAGATTGGCATGGTTTCGACGCCGCCGACTGTACCTGTCGTACAGACGGTCACCAACCTAATCTCAACTGCTACCAATCCAATCCAACTCATGAGAATGTCGGAGATCTATCATCCTTGGTTCTAAATTTGTTAGATTTGCTTCACTTGTGCTTTAGCATGTGTTGACTATATTGCTGCATTGTACGTCTGTCCCATCAAATAGACAGCCAAATACACGAGCGGAAAACTCCACACACGGGCAACAGGACTTAAGAACGGGTGCTCCGTATAAATCCTTCGGTTTGGCGAAAAGCGTTGATATGAACTTCACTCTCAGCCATCATCTGAAAGGATGTCTCGGATTAATGCGAAGACATGACACTGGAGAGGAGAGCTTACCTCCTCCGCCATATGGTATATATCACTTCCCGGACGGTTGTACATCATTGCATTCGCAAACATGAGATAAACATCCCTCTGAAACTCGAGGGAGTTCGAAATAATACCATCTTTGACCCTCGCCTTGATAGTCTTGAGATCCATGGGTCGCTTGATGATCTCGTGATAGTCTGGTGCCTCAGAGTTTTTGATAGGGTTGTGAAAGATATTACCGTTGCGATGTTGTGAGATCTGACTGTGAAGCATTCCAATCACGGTTTGAAAGCGTTTGTTGGGAATAGAAGGTGGTGTTTGGTGGTGGGAGGTGAGCTCGCTGTTTGCAGAGCTGCGCTGTCGGGAAGAGCAAACTGCAAACGCATGAGCAAGTGAATGCAACGGGTCGGCGTCACACACCTTGTTCGTCGATGTCTGTTGAGGTCGACGCATCGCGAGCTCTTTTCTTTTCCCGTAGACTTTCTTCAAGGTTTTCCGGGTCCATAATCTTGCGTTTGCCTGTCGCAACGGGCGACGGAGTTAATATGGCTAAGTGTGATGTGGAAGCATCCATGCCTTCACGCTGCTGCAACTTCTCGTTGGCTTTGTATTCGGGTTCCTGGAGGGAGACGGATTCATCGACATCCATCTGGGCAGTGTCGCATGGCGGCTTGGTTTCTCGCGAGATTTCGTCTGTCGTAAGCTCCTCGGAGGGGATGTCCGAAGGTGAAGGCTCCACTCGTACAACGGGAATGGTTACCGCGAGCTGATTGTCGACGGGAGGTGGCGCTGGGGCAGGGCGTTGTTCTGCAGTGACGTCGACGGCATGAATATATGCACCGTCTCTCTCGGAAGGCTGTCTCAACGCTGCGTGGTGGTCGGCAGAGGCCAGGTCCTTTCCGGGGCTTCGTTGGGGATCCTAGCAAGAAAATGGGGGGCAAGTTGCGTTGGCAGGATATTGGAGCATACCGAAAGACGCTCGACGGGGGGCTGGAGGAGATTGACCCTGATCCTATCATCCCAGGCACCGCTGCGTATTTCGTCGATTTCGGCGACGATGCGTCTGGAGCACATTGAGGGAACGGGTGCGAAAGGGAGACAGAGCTTACTTGAACCTGGCTTCCTCTGCGGCAATCAAGTCGCGCAGCTGAAGAAGACGGGCGGAGTAGTGGCGTTGGGCGAGGGTTAGGTTGAGAGGGGCTGGGCGGGCGTCAGACGGAGGGGCGGCGGGAGAGGGAGCGTACCATGGGGCGCGTTGTTCGCGTCTGAGCTGGACGGTGGTGAGGAGGAGGGGACCTGGGGTGGAGGGGCGTACCATTCGAGTGCGGCCTGGCTCATGAGACGGAGGTAGAACTGGCGGCAGGACTGTGGACGGTGAGTGGCTGCAGAGGGGGGCGGGAGTGGGCGGACCTGCGGGGAGAAGAAGGGCTTTGGACGTGCGAGGGCGGGATGCGCTGCGAGCGCCGTCGACACCGACTGCCAGGCGTCGGCGCCGTGCTCGTAGACGGCCTGTGCGAGGAGGAGGCATTCGAGGGCGGAGAGGTCCATCGGTGCGTGCCGACCCGGGGAACCCAGCTGACCCCGACTGCATCCGGCGTCGCCCGGATCCCATCGTGGGTCGCCTATAAGCCCGTGCCGCAGCCGCTCATCTCCCGCCATGTTCCTCTCTGCGTTCACCCCCTTGTTGCTCCTCCTGCCCCCCGCCTCCGCAGCCGTCCACAAGCTCAGGCTCCAGAGGCTCCCCTCCGTCGCACCCGGCCATGCGTTGGAGACCGCCTACCTCGCAGACAAGTATGCCGCCCAGCTCCCCCTCTTCGGCGCTGGCGGCGCTGGTCGCAACGTCCTCCCCAGTCCAAAGGGAGACGACCTTTTCTGGACGCAGGAGGACTGGCTCAACGCCGGCCATGGCGTCCCTCTCTCCAGTGCGCGCTCCTCCCTCTCCCTCCAATCCTCCGCTCATCTTCCTTAGACTTCATGAACGCACAGTACTACACTGAGATCTCCCTTGGTACCCCCTCTCAGACATTCAAGGTCATCCTTGACACTGGGCACGTCTTTCCTCCCTGCTCCTCGTCCCTTGCCTCATTCCCCTTGCAGCTCCAGCAACCTCTGGGTGCCTAGCTCCAACTGCAACTCCATCGCGTGCTTCCTCCACGCAAAGTATGACTCAAAGGCATCCTCTTCGTACAAGGCCAATGGCTCCGATTTCTCCATTCAGTATGGCTCTGGCTCCATGGAGGGCTACGTCTCCCAGGACAAGCTCTCCATCGGCGACCTCACCATTCGCAACCAAGATTTCGCCGAGGCCACCAAGGAGCCCGGACTTACCTTTGCGTTTGGCAAGTGAGTGCACTTCTCCTTGTCACCGACTTTTTCTGACCTATCCGAGGTTCGACGGCATCTTTGGTCTTGCATACGACACCATCTCCGTGAACGGTATCGTCCCACCCTTCTACAACATGATCAACCAGCATCTTCTTGACGAGCCTGTGTTCTCTTTCCGTCTTGGTTCTTCGGAGGAGGATGGTGGTGAAGCCATATTCGGTGGGATCGACCACTCAGCCTACTCTGGCCAGATCAGCTATGCTCCTCTCCGCCGCAAAGCTTATTGGGAGGTCGAGCTTGAAAAAGTGTCCTTTGGGGATGATGTTCTGGAGCTTGATAACACCGGCGCTGCTATTGACACGGGTCAGTTCGAGCCATCATCTCGTACTGACGAGAATGCTCAACGTTGTCTAGGTACCTCGTTGATCGCCCTCCCCACCGATGTTGCAGAGATGCTGAACACGCAAATCGGTGCCAAACGCTCGTGGAATGGCCAATATACGGTGGACTGCTCAAAGGTTCCTTCGCTGCCAGAGTTGTCGTTCTACTTCAATGGCAAGCCATACCCGCTCAAGGGCACCGATTATATTCTCGATATCCAAGGGACGTGTATCTCTGCGTTCACTGGCTTGGACATTAACCTGCCTGGCGGTGCCCTGTGGATTATTGGTATGATGTCGATGCCATTGCGCTGGATCGAACGCTGATTTGATTCTCTCCCAGGCGACGTCTTCCTCAGACGCTACTTCACGGTGTATGACCTGGGGAGAAATGCCGTCGGTTTCGCTACGGCTGCGTGAGCGGCCGAAGTGGTCCATACTCCTATCTTGACTGCCTAGTAGTGTCTTGGTCTGTATTTATTTAGTTGAGCGTGGCCATGTAGCTTGAGTCAACCGCAACACTTGCGCAGTTGTTTCTTTCTCTCGAACAGCAATGGATGCGGACCAACTTGCCTCTGCCTCTGCCTCTGCCTCGACCTCGGCCTCCTTGCCCAGCTCGCTGCGTGAAACAGTCCCCTCCACGGCCAGACTGCAGGCCTCGAGGCGGCAGATGGCCAGCCATGTGTGGGCCCGGCGTCTCGATAGGGTCAACGTCCTGGGCAGTGTGGATTACGGGCACACCGGGTGAGCGTGCGTGTCCTTGTCCGTTCTCCACCCCTGAGCCCGAAACACCAGATGCGTGAACGCCCTAAGCTGGTCCCAGAACGGGGAGCTGCTCATCAGCAGCGGGGACGATCAACAGTCAGTCTCCATTGCTACACCTTCACCACCGTCCCTCACTGTTGGTATCTCATGCCTCAGGCTCCGGGTGTGGCGCATGGATCATTCCTCCGACTCTCAGAACGAATATCCCTTCGCTTGCCAGACCGTGATAGACACCGGTCACAGCGCGAATGTATTCAATGCACATATGCTACCGTCATCTACAAGGATGTGAATAGCGTGTCCTCTACACGTAGCTTCTGCATGGCATGCTCATCCCATTCTTTAGCGCAACCGTCGCGGGTGACAAACAAGTTCGCGTGTTCGACGTTGGCGAGTCGGTCGGTCGTTCTCCCTCAGGCAATGAAATGAGCTACACCACCAGACAAGCATGCACTCGTGTTCTGCGTTGTCATTCTAGGAGGACGAAACGCATTATCACAGAAGACAGTCCCGATTTCTTCCTGACAGTGGCCGAAGTCCGTGCATATCTGTGCCTACCGAATTTTAATCGCTAAGCTCTATTTTCACCGCTAGGATGGTGAAGTCCGCCAACATGACCTCCGCACGCCGCACTCATGTGCCAGGGGTGGTTGCCCTGCACCCCTGGTTAGGCTACCACACGAACTTTCGACGATCGCACTCTCGCCACTAACACCTTATCAGTTTGTCGTAGGTGGTGAATCACCTTTCGTGAGTGTGTTATCACTGTGAGGCATACCAATAATTCACCTGTTCTCGAGGCTCACCTCTTCGATCGGCGTCATGTGCGCCGTCATCTACGAGAGGAGTGGGGAATGTCACCCGCCGTCGATGATGTGACGACATGTGTTCGACGATTTTCTAGACACTCTCGAGCGCCGGGAGAGGCGAAGGGATATGAACACATCACCGGTTCGCGAATGTCGGCGTGGAATGGACATGAAGTGCGTTGTCGAGAAAAGGAAAACAGTTCCAACGTGTGCTGACATCCTATATCGGACAGCTTCTTTTGTGTGAGTATCGCTCGTGCTCGACTCGTCGTCATCTTGGTGAGATTGCTCCAGCGTTCAATTCAGATGCGGTGTATATGTACTCCACACGAGATGAGCCAGGTGCAAATGCAACAGACAGGAAGTCATCCATTCTGCCGCCCAGTTCAATCCGGCGGAAACAAAGGTTTCCATCAAAGACACACGACGACAGTAGCGACGGTGAAGCCCAGGGGATCCTTGAGGAGGACGAAGAGTCGGGAATGGACGTTGAAGATTCCCTCGGCGATAGCGAAGATGATGACGACGACGTGCTGGCGGAGGAGTGCGAAAGTGACGAGGACGGGAGGAGTATGTCTACTGCTGACATGCATCCCGGTGCTCCGGTGATCTATCCGCGCATGCGTTTCTCCGGACACTGCAACGTCGAGACCGTTAAAGATGGTGAGTACTTTCGGAATTCTGGCATGTGCAAGTGCGCGATTAGGATTCATGTGCAGTGAACCTTTTGGGCCCTTTTGACGAATACGTCGCCTCTGGCTCCGACGACGGTAACTTTTTTGTATGGGAAAAGTCGTCTGGCGAGCTGGTCGACGTATTGGAAGGAGACGACAGCGTCGTGAACGTCATCGAAGGACATCCTACACGTCCGCTGGTTGCGGTCAGCGGCATCGACGCAACGATCAAGGTGATGGCCTTTTAGATGTGCGTTGTACCCTGATAGACGCATCACTGCAGTTGTTTGCGCCTGCTCGCGGGCGTGCGACGTACTCCAAGTACCGAAGTGCGACGTCGATCATGAAGCGCAACGCTCGTGCGTCGAGGAGAGGCATCAACCACACGGCGAACCTGCAGCTTGCTCGACTGATCATGCACCACCATGATCGGGCGTTGGAGGTGCTGCGGAATACTGAGGGCGGGACCATGGCAGAGTCTGAGACCCGGCTGGCGCAGTGTATAAACCAATGAGGCGGAGGACAGTGTATGATACAGTTTGCCATCCGTTTCTTTCTGTTGTACCTCCCCTGCCACTTGAACTGCTCTGGACATCCTCTCTCACATGGGTCTCGTTGGGAGGTGGATCTGCCCACCACGAGAAAGCTTGCTGGCCTCGACGCCGACGCCGACGCCGACGCCCACACCCACGCCCACACCCACGCCCACGCCCACGCCCACGCCGCTGAATCTGAGTGCTGGTATGCTTGCAAATCTCTCCTCAACTTGACTGTTCGTCGTTATGTAAGTCCTGTTGTGTTTCGTGGCTGGCCTTGCTGATCATCGCTCTCGTGCGCCGCCCCCATCTCGTCCTCCGCTCAGCCCTCTTTCGCCGCATCTGTTTGTCGTTGGAGCTATTCGTCCCTGCGTGCGCCGTCTCCGTCACAACTCAGCCAACTCTTCTGTGCCTCGCTTTTTCGTCTCACACCCTTCTGCACCGACTCCACCACTTCGACTTGCTCATGCACTCTTCTCACACCAGATCCAAGCGCAAGCGTGGCAAAAATCCCAGCACCGACGACGACTCCGCGTTGGCTCCGTCGGGTGTCTCACGAGCGGATGATCCACCGACGGACGCTTACGGACGTTCTCGACCTCAAGCACACCAGCATCATACAGACTCCTACGTCCCCTCGTCATCTAGGTCAACGTCCACCCACGCCATGAGCAGAGATGGCCCTTCATCCCATGCTGACTCACAGGACCGCTTCCACCCGCACACGTCGGACGGTCACTATCGTGGTGGTAGGGATAACTACGATGTCGCTGATTCAAGAGATGGTGACCAATGGCGTGCTCGATTCTCTCACGACACCGAGTTTCATAGCGGTGGTAGGGACCGGACGTCGCGGGATTTTGTCCACAGTTACTCGGCTGCACATCGCAACGAGTCGCAAGGCTGGGGCTCGTTGGACAACGACCACGATGATGCTCCTCAGTGTGCGTCGCCATCTTCCGACTGGAGAAGAGGGGAGCTAGAAGGCGATCGAAGCAATGGCCGGGATAACAATCGAAATAGGGAACCTCGTTCCCAAGGAAGTCGTCGCTGGCAAAGTGACAATGGTTGGGAATCACGGAAGCGCGACCGAAACCAGAACCGAAGGCCTCCAGACAGCCAAGATGACGGCCCTCTCTCGAAGGAGGACCGCTCTTGGGAGCCTGGGCCTGGTTGGCATCCTCGCGGAGACCAAGGCTACCGCAACCACCGCGGCCGTAGTGGAACAGTAAAATTGAAAGGGAAGAAGAATAATCAGAACCGTCCGCGCCAGCGAGGGGACAGGGACCGAGATCGTGATCGGCGGTGGGATCGTGACCGGCGCAACGATAATGATAATTTGAACAAGTATGTTCCATTATTTCTCTTTTTCTACGCTATTCTGAGTGCGTCTTCTTCAGCTGGCAAAGAAGGGAGTTTCATCCACTGCCTCCCAAGCCAGTCCGCAGTCCCGTCAAGCGACTCTCTTCTCGTTCCCGATCACATTCACGGACCCCCGACTCTGTTTACACTCGGCGATCATCTAGGGGTCGCTCAAAATCGAAGTCATTTTCACCGCAGCCAGATGCTCGTCATTCTAGCCCTGTACGGCCTCGTAGCCGTACTCCATCGGGAAGAGGGCGGGGAGGCAATAGGTCAAGATCTCCAGCATCATCCCCTCGCGGGAGAAGCGTTTCTTCTTTATCTTCGGGCAGCTGGAGCCGGAGCCGGAGCTCAAGTCCTGCTGACCGGCCAAGGACGAAACACCGGCTGCCACCCGCAACTTCCATTAGGGAGATTTCCCTTTCTATATCCAAGACCACCCTCCAGCAACGCCCCAATTTCATTCTTAATCAGGATCCCGAGTCCAGCAGAAATGAGAAGGCTGGTGCCAATGGAAATCACGCAGTATGTTCTTCTAATGGTATAGATCAGGTTTACGAACTCATCTCGTCTACAGGCTCCCCCTTCCCCTGGAACAGCACGTCGGTCCACCGAGCGCATGCCTCCCCCTCCCGTTATACCTCCGACCTTAGATTCCCACCCTCAAGAGTCAGTTTTGACGCTATCGCCGATGCAGCAGCGGCGTGACGCAGAGAGTCCTTCTAGAGCAAAACTTTCGAAACCTGCAGGCTTCAAGCCCATTGGACTTACAAGCTCATCAGTGAAGATGTTCTTCCCGCGCGACGATGATCAAGAACATCAAGGAGTTAGACTTAAGCGCCATGGGCTTCCTTCACGTCCAGAAGTCCCAACTAAGCGCACGCACGAAGACGCTGTGACCGACGAAGACGAATACTCTCGGCAGGCCGTAGGAAAACCCCATTCCCAGCCTACATTCCCGCTCCCGCAAGAGGTTGTCCCGGAGCCGACAGAGGTCGTTCCTGAATCTCGACCCCCCTCACCGATTGTTCATGATACGTCGAGAGTGCTACTGTCGCCAAAAGCCAACGGAGACCTCGAGACCCCTGCACAACATCCCCGTCCATCGGAGCCGGAAGCTGACGCGGCTACCCGACCGTCGTCCCCAAGCACGACTTCTCGAAAGGAGCTATATGCGATCGTCAGCCAGGTCGGCGAGGGGACGTTTGGGAAAGTCTACAAAGCCCGAAACACCATCACCAACTTCCATGTTGCACTGAAGAGAATACGAATGGAAGCTGAAAGAGACGGCTTCCCTGTTACTGCCATGCGGGAGATTAAACTTCTCCAATCGCTGAGGCATCAAAATATAGTGCGCCTTTATGAAATGATGGTATCCAATGGTAAGATTATTCACTGACATTTCGTCACCGCACTCATGTATATGCAGGCTCGGTATTTATGGTGTTCGAGTATATGGACCACGATCTCACCGGCGTCCTCTCCCAAACACAATTCTCTTTCTCTGAAGCAAATCTGAAGTCTCTTTGTAGCCAAATGCTCGCCGGCCTCGCTTACCTGCATCACAAGGGTGTGATCCATAGGGACGTAAAAGGCTCGAACATTCTGATCAACAATAGAGGTGAACTCAAGCTTGCCGACTTTGGGCTTGCCCGGTTCTATCAGAAGCGGCGACGTATAGACTATACCAACCGGGTTATTACCCTTTGGTATAGGCCGCCTGAACTTCTTTTTGGTGCGACGGTGTACGGGCCGGAAGTTGACATGTGGAGCGCCGGGTAAGCTCTCGTGTTTCCTTCACTGTTGAAATGGTCAGGGTCTTACTAGATACACACTCCAGTTGCATTATGCTCGAGCTGTTTACCAAGAAACCAATATTCCAGGGCAACGATGAGATCCACCAGCTCGATGTCATCTATCGTATCTTCGGCACGCCCACTCCAGCGCGATGGCCCGGAATCACTGAGCTGCCTTGGTACGAACTCGTGAAGCCAAAAGAGGTGGTACAGGACCATTTCAGGGAGCTTTTTCAAAAGTAAGTGGTGCATATCTTGGGTCTGTCAACGCTCAAACGTCCTCTAGATGGCTGTCTCCCGCAGCTCTTGATCTGGCGGAACAATTACTAACCTACGATCCGGCCGGACGAGTCACCGCCGCGCAGGCCCTTGAAGCGCCATATTTCAAGGACGAGTTGCCACCACCTGAGCTCCCTGTTGGGTGTGTATTGGTTACTTTGACCGCTCACAGTTGCTAACACCCTCCCCTAGCTTATCGTCGCTTGAAGGCGAGTGGCACGAGCTGGAGACCAAACGAGAGCGCGCCAAGAAACGACGTAAATTGGAAAGCAGTATGCAACCGCACCCTGTCTAATAATACACTTGGTATTCGGACTGTATGCATGAGCAGGACGTGGCGATCGATTTTCTTCATGATGGTGCTTGAATGAGACCTTTGGTTGCGAGATGCTGCACGATCGACTCGACCTGTGCGCAGATCAATTTAGAAACGGGAACGAGAAAAAGGCCCTACGTTCGCTGCTGTGGTTCGTATTTGCATGTCCCAACGCTTCGTGAACGGAGCCCCCGTGGCCTCGCTGGTTTGTTCGACATCGCCCAGACCGCCTGCCTTTCCCTGAGCGTCATCTTCCTCTCTCCCTCCCTCAAACCATATGAGTTTGTCTACCTGGTCGATCGACCCCTTCAATCGACCTTGCTCAATCATCTTTCGCGCCATCGTCTCAGCAGCGCTGGGAGCCAAGTCCAGTAACGCGCCCAAACCACGGAATGAGATGTTGTTATATATTTTGGAGCTGGCCAAAACATTGTGCTCCATTACAGCACGGTCCAGAACCGTTGATGGAGCTTTGCGTGTGCTCGTCAAGGGTTCTGAGGGGTCATCTTCTTCGACGGCAGAAGCAAGTCTATCGTTGCTGGATATAGCAATTTTAGCGAGCTGATGTGGCCGAAGCGACTCCTCGAAACTCTTGACTTCTGCTGGGCGGAGAATATGATCAAGAAACATCTTGGAAAGGATATTGTATGTCGGAAGATCGGACGATCGTTCGTCCCGGTATAAAGAGGCGAGGACGCGAGAACGGTTAGGTCCTGCAGGCGCAAGAACGGCACACGTCACAGCGTGCGAACTGGGTTTTGCTCAGCTTATCTTGCGATTAGCAGGTGTCGCTTGCTTACAGGATTTCCTTCCGCTCCTCCTCATCAATCTCCGCAACCCAGGACAGTTCATGGTACCTCATTGCAGCTTCTAAGAACTTGCGGGCGTAATCACTGATTCTTGCTTGACATAGTTTGAATTGAAGTTGAACCTCTTTAGCGGTGGTGGAATTCGATAGCGAAGCTGCCCGGTTGTAGTAGGTCTCTGCTTGTACTGAATCTTCGTCTTCCAAGAGCAGGCGAACGATGCGAATGTAGACGCGGAACTTGTCCTCGTCGGGTAACGAGCTAGCAGGGGAATGAATAGCAAGGGAAATTTCGGAGACACCGCACATACCGAGAGCCAGAGTAGAGGGAAACGCCCATAAGGACGCGAGCAGCCTCGGTCCACTCTTCTTCCGCTTCGAGGAGATCAGCGAGTTGGAATCTGAGGGAGTTGACCTGATGGAATTGGCGTTAATGTATCCAGGTACCGTTGACGGGATCGCCGATTAGATACCTGTTCTTCGTAGCTGGCAATTCGCGGCTGAAGAGTTGCGAGGGCGTCTTGGACGATGCGCTTGCGGATGTCATGGTCAGTGACGGCGCCGGCACCGATGCTCTTGACGAGCTCTGTGATGACTTGTCTGCCGGTGACGAGGCCGACGAGGTCGGGGTTGGCCACTGCGTCGATGAGGACATGGAGCTCAGCAGGGAGGGAAGAGAGGTCTGGGCGAGACAGGGTGTCAGAGAGGAGGGAAAGGTAGGCGGCGGTTTTGTCCTTTTGCGCGAGGGTCGCCAGCTGTGATAGTTTTGCATCCATCATGATTGCCTTGATCAGGTCGTCGTCGGCGCATATACTCAGAAACCATCGCCATCCCCTTCGACATTTACCTCCAGACCGACCAAACCAACAACTAGTGGCCCGTCATTTGCTCACAAGCTTTCTCTTGGAGACCAACATGATTCAGTACGCACGGGAACGCAATCTCCGCCACGCAGTCAATCTCGACGAACCCCTGCAGTCCTGTCTCGGAATCACCGGCCTTCTTCGGTACATCTTGATCGTCTGTTCCTCTTACTCCGACCACTGTACCAAGCTGGGGCCCTGCCGATGATGATCGTGTCAAGTGTGTTTCTCATTTACCTTCGAGCGCGTGGCCGAACAGGGTGAGGTTCCAAAGCTATGTGCGTTCGGCGGGACTCCTGGTGGCGTGCCCCGATGGCACGGTGAAAGGTCTACCCGCATTCATGCACCCAAGCGAAGCCCATGATCCGGACACAGCATCACGTCGCGAACGATAGGGCCTCTCTTGGCTGTGTATCGTCATTCTGATGCGCATTCCCCGTTTGTCTCAGGTCCTCTTCTCGGTCGGCGTTGGGAAGCTCGTTTGGTTGGCAGAGGGCGACATGGCGAAAGGTTTGGTCGCACTCGACAGCCACCATGCAATCTGTTGCACCTGGGAGGCTGAAGTCTAAATACCCAAACCTGTGCGTCTGTGAGTCCCGAGCAAGTCATTCAGTTGATCAAGGCTGATCGAAATTAAGATCCTGCGGTCTGTCCATACTTTGAAATCTATCCTGTTTGCACCATCGAGGAGGATATCTCACAACTCATCTCCGTGATGCTTAGAGGGTCAAACGGCTTTATCGCGTGTTACCCAAATATGGTGATCTGTATGGACCAAGCTGTGGCAGATCCCGCCGTATACCCACATCTTGACATATATCCTCTGGTCGTCGGAGCCGTGAAACCGGAGGAGTTTTATCTGGCAGATACAAGCCGCTGGACAGTGTATTGACCCCGTATCCAAACCTCGTCACCTGTCAGCGAAACTGTGAGCCGTGGGTTATCTTCCTTTCCTCTTGTCCAGACCCTGTAGTTTTATCCTCATCTCGTCCTTTATTCAAAGGCTCTACAAATCACTGACACACTCTCGCAGAAAGAGGTATACGTAACGTTGGCAGAAATAGGCTGTCTTGCAGCCGAGTATCCCAACTTGATCATCTGTGAGTGGGCACGTCATCATAAATTGGCACATACTGAAGACCCGAGTGTATATCCTTACCTAGGTATATATCCTGCACGGGATATGGTGTGTTAGTGAGGTGCTTCCTGATACTCACGAAGCCATGATCAGGGGATGCGTGCTTCAAGCGTAGTCTTGGGCATGTCTTTCAGATGGCAGACGGCCGAGACCTGGGTCAAAGTTTATCCGTTGGCAACGAGTCGACATGTCGATGGCCAAGGCAGATCGATCTCCAGGACGTGGGATCAAAGCCCGACGATAGGTGAGCATCAATGACACTCGTAGTTACATGTTGTCTTTCTTTCCCCGCAATGCCTTGTCGTTGTCCCGCAGCTGAGACTGCGGCTAGGAAGCAGGCAGTCTGGGGAAGTTCATTCGGATGGAAGAGTGAAACGACATGGCGCGCTGTGTGGCCAGCTTCTTGTGCACGATTCCACCCAAAGGTCGGTTCGACATCTGTCCGCTTAGCGGGGCCGATCGGTTTGCCCTCGGACTATCAGCACCTCGCTATATGTGAGTCTTGCTCTTTGATGGATCAACCACCATTCCTAACGTCAAGACAAGATCCTGCTGCTTACCCTCATTTCGATCTCTAGCCGCCTCGTAATGCCATTGTGGAAGCAGAGGAGTCTCAGGTGACGAAAAATCAATACTTCGTCAACCTGATTCCCTATTATCCCAACATTGTAATTTGTAAGAAACCAAAGTCCTCATTCATTTTTTCCTCTGACACGTGTTACACACGGTGGCGTATCCTCACTTCGATGTGTATCCGGCCTTCGCGAGGGCTTTGGTGGCCGTAGAGCTTGAAAAGGACAACTCAACCTTCGCCGCCCTGAATAGAAGCGTGGAGTGCTAAAACGGCAGCTCAAGCTAGACTTGACGAACTCCTGACAAGCAACCACGTCTGTGACCTGCAGCTTGACCTAGTGGACTACGTTTGGTCTAGGACATCCACAGGATCACCCACGTCACCCTACAGTCACCGCGTACCCGTACCTTCCACCGTCAGTGCATCTAGAGCGCCGCATTCAAGTTTCGGTGTTACTCACGCCATCGGCTGCGACAACGTGGGGCCCACAAGATGAGGATTGGTACTCGGACACAACAAGTATGGAGCGTTTACCCTCTCCAGATCTTGGCCAGCGTGTCCTCGAATCCTGGATTTCCCACCCGGGACCACCAATCCTGGACATGGCTTACACTTTCTCAAGGATGCAAGCCAAGTGAAAACTTTTACATCGTTCCCTCGAGAAAGCCACTGTCTTGTCTCAGAATAGTTATCTGTGAGTGAGATAACAAAACACCGGCAGCTTTGTCTGACGGATTTGCATGCATTTAGACCCACCCACGTACCCTCATTTTGATCTCTATCCGGTCTAGGCAAACGGATCCGCCTCAGATAATCAGGTAACTGAAAGCTCATTAAATTAATTCACGCTCCTGCTCTCGATAGCTGTAAGTTCTGCGCGCAAGCTGTGTTGGGCAGCGGCTCACCTTCGACGCATCTGAACCTTGTTGTTTACCCTCGGCAGGACAATCTCAATCTCAAACGTCCGGCACGACCAAGTGGAACCGAGACTAGCTCGATACCCTAACCTTGATGTCTGAGTCTATCCACCCCTCGCTCCGCTTGGCCGTCCATGGCTATTTGCGTTTGACCCGTTCGCAGTCAGTGCCATCTCCGGCCGACTCCAATGCCAAGAGTTTCTTCGTGTCCCATTGTCTCGCAGGTCATCGGTAAATATGATACAATGCATGGCAAAAATCAGATAATCAGTCGTGGCACGCTGGGACACTGTCAATGGAGGCCAGCGTGTATCCGCCGCTACGATCTCGTGGAGGTGATCGTGGAACAGCACCGGCTTCAGAAGCACTCTGGGATCCCCGGTCTGAATCCCGAATATCCCGCAATTCCCGCTCCCTCTCGTCACGCAACATCTTGGTTTTGCGGTCGTCTAAAAATGCTAGTTTTATCTAATCAGATGAGGGTCAATATGGATCTGGCGCGAAAGAGGTCTCAAGCAAACATACGTTTTGAGCAACCGCCTCCGCTGCTGCTTTCTCCTCCTCCTTATTTCGTAGTAGACGGTGTTCCTTTTGAGTCTCAAGGTCGATAGCTTCCTTGAGGATCGCGGCGCCAACACGTAGATCCGCCAATTTGCTGTGGTTGAACACATAATACGACTGGAAATCCGTCACCTTCCCAGCCCCCGCGTCAAGGTCTCCTATTGCTTCAGAACAACCAACTCACTTTTGGGCGGAATCCAAGCTAAAGAAATCAATCTTTCAAGGCAACACGACGAGGAACGTGTTATTGCTTACTGCGATAGCATACTCCAGAGCTCCCTTGGGCTCTATCAAGCGGCGCTTGATGGTGTCGTTTTCCCGCTTGAAAGAATGATATTTCGGGTTCTCTGGCTCGCGCAGGACATTCTCTGCAATCGTGGACAAGGTCTGGGTCACCACAACGCCGTGTAAGATCCAGCACGGGTGTTCGGATTACGACAACTCACCTTGAGAGAGGCCATCGCGACCTCCTTGGAATTGGGTCGAAAGATTCCCGGATCGATGAGACGACGAAACATCTGCCGCTTTTCATGCTCCCGAATGAGCTCGACACCTGAAACACTTGCTTGCAAGCTTGCACGGCGCCTGGCAGCAGCAGCCAGTGCCTCAGCTGTCGGAGGAGGCCTGGTGATCATGGCTTTGGTCCAGGTGACGAATTCCGGCGAACATTCCAAACTTGACTAAAAGTAAAGATATTACATAGCTACTGCCATCGAGTACGGGTACGGACGGAGAAGAGCTTCCAGGCATCAACCTGAGTCCACATCTTCCAAGAGCCCTCCGTGGTCAGAATCAACCTGCGCATCTTCCACGGGGGATGCCCGAACAGGTTTAGGGTCGTACAGCGACATTTCTTCTTCGGAAGAACTATCACTGCTCCAGGGCGGCTCATTTCCATCTGGGCTAGGTTCCTTACTCCTCATCGCCCTGGAAGACCTAAGCGGCGAAGAAAACGGGATCGTAAACGCAGAGGCGGATTTCCGTCTTAGTTTAGCAAAAAGGTTGGGTCTCGAAGAGCCGATCGCACGCTGTGCAGCAGGAGACTGGTCTGGTGTATCTCGGTCGGGAGATCCTCGCGACTCAAGGAGATCTGAAGCCCACTTGCGACGCAAGATAGGAGAGCGGAGAGGGTCTGTAGCACTCGTGTACCCCGTTTCTCCAGGCGTTGACATGCCAGATTCCCCAGTGTCGTGGACAGTAGGACGCCCACGCCGAAAATACCATGCCGTCCCATTCTTAGCGAAAGCCATTTCTGTGTCAGTATCCATCGCCAGAAGTGGCTCAGTCCTTGTCGAGGTTTCCGGCAGTCGAGTTCCCGTTGTAGGTTTAGGGAGGTTAATGTCGTCGATGACAGCATCTGTGTCAGTGGGGGTTTGGTCAAATCGTACACCTTGGATCGCGCGGCGGACAGCTTGTCGTCCAAGAATTATCTGCTGCTCGATCCGATACCGATTCTCTATCATGTGCAGCTTCGGAAGTGACATTAATTGCGTTGATAATCTTCGAAGGATGACTCACTTTCGGCCAAGTGACCATTTCTCCGACTCGCACCATCCTCTGCAGCTCAGCGGGGTCCGGATCACTCAATATACGGAACCAGTCCTGCATAGGGCTTGAAATCAGATAGAACATGAAATTCCAAAGACACGTACCAAAAGTCGGGTCTTTGGCCAAATACTGACAAAGGCATGAGATATGCAACACAACAATTGAATACGTTCGGCACGTACGTGACGGTGCCATCGAATCGTTGAAGGAAGACACTAGACCAATCCTGACCGAGCAACTGCGGAAGTAATTCGAGGTCTCGGATGACCTATAAGCTATGTTTGATCTCCGGATGCTGACCGCGCGTGGAATATGATCTTTTACCTTGAAATTCTTCGTAAGCTCCAATTTAAGCCATTGTTCAGCAGCGGATAATAGGAAGTTGCCTCTCCAACCTACAGCCTGTATCAATCACGGTGAGCCAGGAAGATCAGGGGCGATCTACCTTTCCCCTTTCGGTGAGCTACGGGTTTCCCAGCGGAGCCTCGAGGTGCGAAGAAGAATAGATGCACATGTGGGTTGACCTGCGATACAACTGGGTGGGTGACTAGAAGTATAGCATCAACCATTGCCTCCAAATCGAAACAAATACGAGACACACCGTTGAAATAAAGATTGAGAGCTTGAATTGGTATATCCACCCTGTAATCTCGAGCGTCAGAATAAATGGCTCATGGTGTCAGGATTGGTGCGTAGTGTACCTCAGAGAGCCATCCTTAAACTTGCTTCCCCAATTCCACGGCACAAGGCGACCATCCTTGAGTTTCTGCATCAGCACTACTGGTTTCAATATACCCGGTACTGCCGCTGAAGCCAACAAGGCGGTCCAGATGACGGTATCTGGCGCAGTAAGGTAGTTTAGTAACTTTGTTGGCCTGTGACGCCTATGATCAGAAGAGTTCCAACGACAGCTGAGACAGCACCAACGAATGACGGTCAGCTGGGATGACAGATATATTAAGGATCCGTCCTGTCCTGAGATAAGCCTCACGGAAAGTCATCGAGCCCCTCGTAAAGAATGCACACTAGATACGAGCATGACGTCAACCAAGAATAAAGGATAATAATCCCGAGGCAACAAACCTTCCGAGACCACATCACACTGTCGAACCGAGCACCTGTCTTCCAGAACCGCTTGACCCAAACCTCAAAGGGTTCCTCGCAAGCCGTTAGCTTGTGGGCTAATTCTGGAACCAACAGGGCTTTCAATTCATCGTCCGTTCGAGTGCACACGAGTGCGGCAACAAGACCGCCGGCAGAGGTGCCTGCAATCACCCGAGGTAACAACCCAGCATCCAGGAATGCTTTCACTACTCCTATATGGTCTAGATTTCAAGCAGTTACCAAAGAGCATTCTCGAGAATCCATTCACGCACAATAACCGAAGGACGCGCCGCCTGATAGGCACAGTGCCGAGGTGCCAAGATTGGTACCTGAACACTTGAAAAATCGCTTCTTTTCTTCATTTGACAATTCCGTGGACTCGCGGATGAACCAGAGAGCTCTTTCTTGCTCATCGTGATAGGCTGACGAAGTGGACAACTCTGTCATTTGATCAGTAATGTCAAGTAGTAAAGTAGCAACACACATTCAATCAGATTCTTGGTCCCCAGAAAAGTCTGAAACGGAGTCAGATGTCTCGATAACTTGGCAAGAAACAACCGACTTCGCTGTACAGCCTTCAAAAGAAGGCTCAGCATGAGGAAAGGATCCATTAAAAGACACGCTCATTACCTCGGTGATTCTACGCCTGCAAAATTACTTCGAATGCACGTTTCAAGTACTCCAAGAACCCCACGAACATCGTTCTTCTCTCTCAAAAATTTAAGCGACCGATTGACCTGAACGGAGATCAGACAAAAATTAACGAGCGCTGACGACGCTTGCACCTTTTTGACCAACTTCCAATCATAAAAGGGGTCTTCGTCAACCTGTTTCCACTCATGGAAGTCCAAGTACCTGTCCAGGGTAAGGGCTGATTCTTTCCACTCCTGTATCATGCGGTGAGGAAGGGATCACCAGTCCCACCCGAGAATCAGCCTTTACGTTGCATGTACCCACCTTGTATGTTTGTGCAGCACGGAGACGTCGACGAAGTTCCCCTTTCCGACCCCTCCCTGGTGAACGGTGAGGGAAGATTGCGGCAATTTGGGCATTCACTCACAAGCAGACAACCATTCCTTTGTGTTGACAACCTGTCTGATGAATATGTAAAGACTGAACTGTGCAGCAATGATGGTGAAAATGAAGAACTGAAGGAACGTATGGACGTGATTTCATGGATGAAGTGCCGTCTATGCGCACCAGAAGCGGCCACCTTAGAAGGAGGAACAACCAATCTTGCCTGTGCTCCGGCGGCCTTTCTCCCTTCCTCCTCCTTTGCGGGGTTATTGGGTAAACTGGAAGAGGGGGATGGGATGCGTACCTCTTGACTTTGAGATTGATGGGAGCGAAGTCAGAGAGCGCAGAAACCTTTCTGACTCGCGGGCTTTGACAAATCGGGGTTCCAGGATGCGTGCTGGGCGATGCAGTACCGAAGTGGTCGTGTTCGTCCAGCTGCAACGCGGCTTTGAATGCATCGATGTGGCTAAGAAACTCAGCTGGATGAACATGCGGAAACGGCACGAAGCTCACGGCTCGTCGACGTAGTCGAAAGAGAACAGATCGGTGGGGACTGTGGGTTGCATACCGTGTCCACTGGGTAATCACAAGGCAAAGCTTCGGCGTCCGTGTTTATTGGTTACATAATCAAGTTAACCCAGACCACTGAACATGACAGCAATTCAAGAGGAAATAGTTGACTAGTTGGTGTGCTCCAACGCTTTCTCCAATGGACGAAACAGACACTGGTGTATCCATGGCGTATGATAGAGCTGTACCCACAAAATGCCCATGATCTATCACTCACCACGCGTCAGGATGCTTTGTTGAGCCACTTCTTGAGGTTGGTCTGCCCCATCGCATTCACGGCTTGCTTCACCGCTCCCCTCTCGACTAAGCAACGGTAACGCACAAACTCGGGGGCAACGTTGGGCGAAGGTGCAACAATGCTTGCGAACATACGCGCCTCCACAAGCTCCTCGAAGCTCTGAAGGAGAAATATCTCACATCTGAAACAGACGGAATGTTTGTGGAGCATACCCTTGTGAGAACCTCTCGGGTACATCTAGCCATCCCAATACTCCCCCCTTCGATCTGAATGGGTGCCGCCGAAGATGCACGGAATTGCTCCCGAAATGCATCATAGAGCATCTCAAACGTAATAACGTCATGGCCAGCTGAATGAGTATGCATCGCGGCAACCAGAAGGGAGATCGACGGATAGGACAGTGCTTCATCAGTGCGTGCATTGAGTGCGATACATCGACGGGAAGCAAGGAAATCCCACCTTGCAAATTGGAAAACTTATGGCGAAGTCGCTGAGCCAAAACCGCCGAAGACATGTGGGATGCAGTTGGAAATGGTGAGCTCGTCCGTAAATCGACGATGACAGCGGTCTACATCGCTGTCATTTCCCTCCCAGTGGTACCAAGATAACTGCTTACCAGCATTTGCTTGAGCATTCTGACATCCCGAGTCAACGCAAACGTATCCTTCATCATGTCTACGACTCTCCGATCTTCCAAAAATCTTTGCACCGCATAATTCCAAAGAGGCCGCCATTCTCTGGAGCCGTCAACAGGGGTGTTAAAAAATTGTCGCGAGACATTTATCCAGAAATGTAAATCGGGTGAAGGTGCGGTCCGTATCATGCGGCCGGAAAACCGACTCTTTACGCGCTTCTCTAATAGGTTGATGGTGTCGATACGTGTGGTAATGCCAACGACTGCCAGCCCGGCGTTGCCTTGCGCTACCTTACAGCTTTGGACAGTATCCAAGAGACAATAAAGTAGGGACTGCCTCGCATGTTGTGCGAAGAGGTCAAAGGCATCAAGGACAACGATTGTTGGACGGGAAAGGGTTGGCAGGACAGATATCAAAGCGGGGAGATGGGATGGAGGCAGGACAGATATCGCGGGACCTGGATCGACGAACGGATTGAATACCTCCTCCGTGCCGTTGACATCATCATCCATATCACATAAGGACTTGCCGGTTTGCTGGGACAGTTGTCGTGCGATTTCGCGCAGAGCCAAGCGGTCATTATGCTGTGCGTGACCAGACAGCCGAAGAACTATTGGCTCTTCCGGGAGCTCTTTAATTGCTCGCTCAATAAGCTACATGGCCACTGGGAGTAAGACATTAGTCTTTGATTATAAGAAAGACGTACAGAGGATTTCCCACTCCCGCGTGGTCCAAGCAGAAGACAACTATTACCTTCTCCGCGGGTCGACGTGGCATGGAGCAAACTGTGCAATTGAGTGTAGGCAGTGATATTGGTGGATGAATGACCTCCGTTCTCAATGTCCGCAGGTAATAGAGACGACTGGAGAGCACCTAAGATAGCGCGTTTCTGCAGTCGAAGACAAGGTGCAAGGTGATCGGGCAAAACACGGGGAAGTTTGACAGGAGAGTGTAAAGCTGTGTGATCACAGCGTTTCTCGGGGGAATGTGGGCGAGCAGCACTCCTACCTGGTGTAGCAGGTAAGTCGTCGGGCTGGTGCTGCAGTTTTGAAGGAGAGACACACGGAGGACGGACTCGCGAAGGGGTCGACGGAAGCTGGACAGCCCTCGCTGTGACGAACGGTGAAGCAGGTTCGAAGCGTGGCTGGCTTGAAGGAGTGGAAGGTACTCTGTGACTTGAGGGGGCGGTGGGCTTCGAACTAGCGGCGCCATTAGCAGATGGGGATGCACCAGAGATGCCAGCCCTCAATGCCATGGTTCTGGGGGTGGTGATCTCTACGCAGTGCATAAGCACGCGTGATGGGCCAGGTCGGGGACCAGGAGTCGAGGGGGGGACGAGGGGCAACAGATTCAGCTCATCTGGCTCGTGAGAAGGGATCTGCTTGGACGACTCCTTCCCGCTCAGAGTGCGAGTGGCTGCAGGCTGCTTCTGGGGAGTGTGCCCCGCCGTGCGTCGGGTGGCCCGGACATGTGTGGGCAGCACGTCGGTGCGGAGGGCTCGCTTGGGCGCGACGAGCTGGTGTGCGCTGCGTGTTGCACGCTTCGGGGGGGAAGGGTCGGTGGCGGTCGCGTTGTCTTCTGGGGCTTTGCGTTTGGGAGGCATCGAGGATGGTCACACCGTGACCGTTGGCTTTGACGACGGATGGGCTTCACCGGGTGCGTCGCCAGTCGAGCACCACGTTCCACCGCAACTCCCTCCCCCCGCACAGACTGGCAAGATGGATAAACCCTCCGACGTCGGGGCTCGAGCTCATCGCAGAAAATATCATCCGAAATCATCATGTTCGTCCTCTCCGCTGCGTTGGACACCGTTGACACCTTCCCAGGGCCAAAGCAGGGGCCGCTGGACTCTCGGCGTTCGCTCGTACCGCTCAACCATCGGATCGATACCAGGCTTCTCTGTCCACGCTGAGCGGTCGATGTGTGCGCTCACGATGAATGACCACGTCTTCGTGCTCTTGGAGGATCCCGCAGCTCCATCCCGTGCCGACGTTTTGGCGGCTGTTCTGACTACCGCAAGCCACGAGAGTGGTGCCCGCACGCCTTCCCAACTGACACATCCGCCGCATTATCGCACTACTTTCCTCACTCTCCGGCCGCCAGGCGCACTGGAACAACTGCTCAGTCAACTCAAAGCACGCTGGATTCCTGTCAGACAGAGCAGTAGTGCGTCGTCACAACGTGGGCAGGCATCGTCTCAGCAGCTGACTGTGGAAGGACACGTCTTCGCGATTGGTACCGACTGGCTCGTTCGCGCGGGGAACGTCATCCTTGCTGGTGGTGCGGTGAAGGGTATGTTGTTGGAGGTCGGTGGAGCGCCATCCAGGTCCGCTGCCTACTCACGCCGCCATTAGGCGGAATATCTGCCCCTCCCGGTGCTCCATTCGCAGGCGGCAGACGGCACATCTGAACTACTGTCCAATCTACTATTGTCAGTGCTTCCAAACATCCGCGATGCGAAGACAGTCGCGGTGGCGGTGAGTGACTCTCAATGGGAAGAAGTGCTCTGGGACCGCGAAGAGGAGGAGCGGGGGAGCAGCGAAATGGAATGCGTGGACGCGATGTTTGTGGCGGGCGACGACGGCCTTGTGGAGAGGCGGAGGGGGGACTGGGTTGGTGTAGAGCGAGATCGTAGGTCTGCGTTCCTGATAGTCGGCGCGTTGCGGTCAGAGGGAATCCTGTGAGCCCGCCCTGTGACGGGCGGCATGTCACGCAGTCACGGCCCATGCTGCTGTCTTCGCGCGCATTCAACTGTCGCACCCGCCCCTGCCCCCGGGCCGGGGGGGGGGGCGCGGGGCCGGGGCGG